>PVKZ01003266.1:0-145872 GCA_004027375.1 Macroglossus sobrinus
ATATGAGTCTGGTTTCATATGCTTGTTTTCTTTCCTCAGACTGGATTTTTTCTTATATTTAGAATTTTTTGCAATTTTTTAAAAAGTCAAGATGATATATTGATAATAAGAGCTGACATAAAAGTCATTTACTGTGAAGTATAATAATCTGGCTAGAATTTAGTCTTTATTTAATGTTTGCTGTAGCTATAAATGCTAGAGGCTCCAATTCCACCGGTGACTCATCTGTTGCCTTAGGGCTCCACTAAGAAACCTTTCTAAGACAGAGTCTGTGTCCTTCAGCTCTTTCACTTGTAATTTGTTATCATTATACCGGAGCCTTGTTTCTGTGGATGGAAGGTGTAGAAGAGGGGAAGCTTTCTACAATCTTACAATGCTTTCCATAATCTTATGATACATCTTAGTCTTTTAGTGGGCTGAGTCCTGAACTGTGACCTTGACTGGTGTTTCCTAGTTGTTCATCCCTCTTAGGTGAGAGGATGCAAAAAGCGGGTGGAAGTAGAGAAATGTAACGTAAGTCTCTGGGTAAAGTCTTTCCCTCTGAAGAGTAGAGCTTTGTTACGGCAAATGCTCTGGGTGTTTTTATAACATTTACTTTTCCCTCCCCCTGACAAGAGTTACCAAGGAATCTTTCTTGGCTCTTCCATGTGAGAACATGGTAGGATTCCTGGAGGTAAAACCCATGAAAGTCTAGCTAATTTCCCTAACACCGTGGCCTCAGGAGTGTCTCATTTATATCGTACCTCAACTTCAACAACTCATCAAAACCATCACTTAGATGTTCTTACCAGTTTATGGCTCCGGTGACTTCTGCTCCAAGTAAGCAAATCTCTGCTGTTGATTTTCTGTATTTGCCTCTGTCCTCAAATATCAGTGTGACAGTCTATTCTGTGCCCTCGATTCTCTGATAGGTCCAAGAAAAGATTTTATTTTTGGTTTCTTTAGCTTTTTTTTATTGTTGTAATTGTGGGAGTGAATGAAAATTCAATATTTCAGAATATAGATTAACTTGGTATTGATAGATCCATAAACAATTAAAGGCTGTCATGACTTGAGTAATTTGAAAATAAACTTTGTGGGAAACTTTTTGTTGTTTATATTTTTCTTTAGTACACAATAAATAATTCTTCGGTGGACTTTTGATTTAGCTTTATTTATCAGGCAGTTCTATGCTGTGAGTTTTTTTTTTTAATGTATTTTAAAGTACATGTTTTGAAAAGTATTCCTGAGGGGATTGGCAAGAAAGAACTTAAATTAATAGAAAAAAAATCTTTTAGAAGAGAAGATAATAATTAAAATAATTTGTAGATGGCTTGTTATAATATTGATAAGTTAGTATTCAAGAATTTTTCTTCACTCAGACATGGACCAGAGATCAAATTCTCAACCCAAGACACTAATACATTCAGTCGATATTTTTTCTCCTATATTACAGGTTTTTAGGTTATAGAAATGTGGCTAGAATACATACTATCAATCTCAGATAAGGTCTCAGATAAGTTTGAAAGAGTATCAACAAAAATATGCCCACTCTACGTCAGAAAGAGTAAATGCCTTAAGAAAGACCATATTAAACACAGAGTAAATATGGAAAGTATGTAAAAATACCAGAGCAAAAATAAGGACAGACATAAATCACAGAAAGGACAGAAAAATTACATCTAGAAAAAAATATAACTAAAAGAGAAAAACAGAAAAAAATTTTCCGACAATGCTTCATGCTTTGGAAAATCTTAAAGAGTGAGATTTTAATGAGAGATTTTAAATATGAAAGGATTAAAATTGTAAATGAGGTGAAAAAAGAGAGTACAGAATTAAGCAAATAGAGGACCAAAGTAACTTCATTATAGAGCTAATTAAATAAAAGAAAGCAGATTAGACAGTTTGGAATATAAAATTAGAAATTAAAGAAAGCATGAACTAGGTGAAAGAAAGGGGGAAAGACAAAGTAATCAAAAAGATGTTAAAGTCTATAGTATATAAAAAATGTTGATCCAAAGTAAAAATAAATGGTGTAATGGAAGTGAAAACCTAACAAATGAAATTTTAAAAAATAATTATATAATGGTAGAAAATATTTCTAAAATTGAAAATAATTCTCATAGATCAAAAGCACACTGTTTTCAAGAAAGTCATTAGAAAACCGACTTCATGACATTCTGGTAAAGTGATTGAATTTCAAGGATAAAGAAAGAATTCATTAGGTATCCAAGAACTTACAAAAGGAATAAATTTGGTTGGGCTCAAATACCTTCATGGAAAAATGGAGTGCCAGAAGATAATAGAACAATATTTACAAAATTCTAAGAGAAAAGTATGTCTCAAGAATATTATAACCAAGCATGTTATTATCCAAGTACAAAATGGCAATACTGGCATAGTTAATCATGTAAAAACTGAGAGAATGTTATTCCTCATCCCATTTTAGAATGAAACTATGTAAGAGATGAATAAGAAAACCATTTTAAAACAACTGAAAGGTGAAGACTGAATCCATGTATACATGAGATAGAGAGTAAATAATTGTGACAAATATTTTCTATAAGGTAAGTCAATCAATGCATTAATAAAAAAATACATTTAAAAAGTATTTCTAACTTTTAGATTAATATACCATAATTCAGTTTTTAAGTTTCTTAATGCATAGTTTAGAATATGGTTAACTTTTAAAATTCTGTTATGAATTTAAATTTTTTTGTTAAAAATTCTTTATAATCTGAAGGAAGACAAATTTAGTGATATAAACTTTTCCTAATTTTGTGAAGTATGATAGAGGAATTTACTGGAGCACCTTGGTTTTTAGAAAACATTTGCTTCTATATACCAACTCTGATATAAAGATTCTAAGGCTGATAGATAAGGAAAGCTCTTAAAAATACTTAACGTAGTATGGTGAGCATCCCACCCACAGGGCTAGGCATTAATACAGTGGATGTTTATTTGGAGCCCAAAGATACAAGGTCCTATGCTAAGCATTTTGACTCTTTCTGTCCTGACATTCACATTGGACTATAAGACTTTTACATAAATGATTTCACACAAAGGTGTCTCATTCAGTTCCTTAGAGTTAGCACAGGTATCGTGTACTGTGAAATTCCCATGAAATCTGAAATGCCTTTCTGGTGTAGTGGTTTGGCTAAACATGGCAGATACGTTGAAACTTGAGTGGACTCAGATGCCTTGCTAGGTTTGAAGAGGCAGAGGGGAAGGTGGGGGCATTGTAAATCTGGAAAACAGTAAAGGCACATTAAAAAAAAACCCCTAAGTTTATTAAAGTGCTAACATGAGTTCACAAAAGATGTGGTAGAATAAAATAGTAAACAGCTAGGCGGAATTAAGTCCAATAGTCAAGAGTCTTGAGTGCTTGTTAAATACTTCAGGCTTTTTTTAGTACCGACAGCATAGTCCCTGCAGATTTTAAGTGTGTATAGGATCAAAGGGAGAAAAAGCTTTTGTGAAGTAAATCGACCCTCAGTGGAGGAGATTGATAAATAAATGCTTTTAAAAATTAATTCATAGTCTGAATATAACTATTTCCATGAAGAGACTGAAAGAAGCTCTTTCTACAAGTGACTTGCCTTTTTATTCTCTTTTTGAGGCATGTAAATGCATAAATTTTGTCAATTTATTGCATTATTTTTTTAAAATTTTCCCCATTTCTTTAATAATTCAAAAGTTACTTTCCATCTCTCGATTAGTTGATATTCAAATACTTTTTTAATGTTTCTGATGATTTCTAATCATGCTTAATTCTCTAGTCCTTAAGGTATATATTTTGTTAAACGGTTTTAAATGAGAATATATTTTATAGCTATTGTAACATACGTAATGATATTCCCACTTTTCCACTTATACGTGTTATCCTTATTATTTGTTACAAATAATCCTTATTATTTATTACAAATTTTTACATGGGAAGATCTATTTCTAAGACATAGCTTTCTTTCCATCTGTCTCATTGACCCCTCCATGTTGTGTGTTCTCTCTACCTCTTCATCATTCTGTAAACTATAATAGTTTGGTTGCCTTTATGCTTAAATACCTTTCTACTCATAGTTGCAGTTGGGACCTGTAGCATTGTTATCTCCTGGGATCTTAGTAAAATATTGACTTTTAGATTTTAGTCTGACCAATTGAAATAAAATCTGCATTTTAAAAAAGGTTCCTCAATAATCTGAGTGAGCATTAAAATTTGAAAAGTGCAGCTTTAATAAACTACAACTCTTTGAGAGCAAATATTATTTATCTTGTTCATCCTTGTATCTTTATCTCCTTAGACAGTGCCTCGCATATAGTATTTTCTCAACATGTATCTGAATGAATATATGAATTAGGTATTTTAATAAGATAAATAAAAATATATTTATACATTACTTAAAATGTAAACATGTCCATTTTAATGAAGTAAACACAATTTTGATGAGCCATATATGTGTTTATGAATGCTTGTAGTGCTGGTGGCAAAAAACGATGTGGAGTGTGACTTATCCTCATTATTTGAAATTTTGTATAACTTGATCCTTGGGCACTTATTTTTACCATAGCACCCAATTCAACCTGAACAAATAAGAATTGAGAATAAGACTTTTATTTTGCCCAAGGCATGAAAGACAATGGAAACCCAAATATTTTTATTTTCCCAATTTGGTCACAGTTATGCTATTATCAAAATACAGTTTTATTACTCAATTTCTCACTATACATAAGACATCAAGTCTCACATTTATTTTATTATGATGATTTTTGTAATAGTCATAAAGATAAAGAACATAAAAAGTATGTTTACAGGATACAAAGACTTTACACTTATTTTATCACTTGATCCCCCAAACAACTCTTTAAGGTAAGACATAATTATGATTATCCCAAGCATATGCAAAAGTGAAGATAGGAGTGGCTAAATAATTAATAAATTGTGGAACTGAGACTGAATTTCTAGTTTCAGACTGCAAATTTCAAAATATTTCCATTGTATAATGAGATAAACCATAAAATGCTTAAACTAGAAGGTTTAAATTATTCCTTCATAGAAGGAATTCTGGAAACAACATCAAATAGAATAAAAAAACCTTTTTGGGGAAATTTTATGTGTTATAAAACTATGACAATAACTATATTTTAAGATAAATTATCAACTTATTAATAAATCATTTTCTGTTAATTTATTAATTTCCTTATATGAGCTCATGTATCCTCATAAGGAGAGAATAATGTGCAAAAGATTTAATTTTAACTTTACTTAAAGAATTAGTAAAAATATTAACTGCCCTCATATTTAGACACTTGCAAAATTCTAGACAATTTCTATATGTTAGATTAGTAGATTTAGAGTAGGTCTTGGGTGGGACTCATATATTTCATAGTTTCAAAGATGCCATTATTTATAAAACTGTTAATTTAATTAAGTTTAGTGGGAACACCAATTCCTTGAATATATACTGAAATTTTAAAGTGACTTCCATTCTCAGAGCAATTTTACGGAAGAGGAAATCTAGTTTAATCTAGTTTATTCTGCTACCAGAATGAAAGTGACCAAGCCACTGAGGGATACATTTGCTCTTTACGAAGAATCTGCTGCCCATTTATCCATTTTAGTGCATCGTTTAGAGAGCACTGCCAGTGCTCAATAAAGGGAACTGAAATCACCATCATGGCAACACAAATTGACTCCTTATGTGGGAAAAAAAAATCCCCCAACTGCTAATAGACAATTTAGTATCTCAGATTCCATGTTATTTCCCTGGAACCAAAAGTAGATTAAATCACGTCCTGCTTAATTGTTCAATATGACTAAGAGCTTTAATGTATCAATTTGTCATTGAGGTGATAAATTATTCAGAAGCAATCTACATACATGGCACTGTTGTCATAGTCACTGCCTAAAATGAGAGGTTTTTCAAGTTCAAATAATTAAATGAACAAACAAAAGTGGAAATTAATTCCATCAGAGAACACAAAGTACATAGGGTGGTTCCACAGTTGGTTGGACAGCTGGGTGGCATGACCCATGTGTGCCATATTTTCCATCTCTGCACTTGGCTGTACTTAACATGTCATCCCTATGCAAGTCCATATTGCCATGATGGCTGCAGGAGGTCCAGTCATCGAGGGAGACATGACAATAACAACGTCCTCCGAAAGGGCAGGAGAGAAATTTCTCCTGAGTTTTCTTTTATTAAAGAAGAAAATCTTTTTACATGTTCAGCCTTCACCTTGAATTCATTCACTTATTATTATTTTTTTTATTTTTCAGAAGCAATTAATTTTTTTTATTTGACAATAATTTATGATGGCAAAACAATGCAGTTCAGAAAATTACTAAAATATGTTAAAGAGAAAATCGGGCTTTTTCCTGGCTCTATCTTATGTGTGACAACAGACTGTTTTGGAAAATAATTTATGAAGGGCAAATATAATCTCCCAAAATATGTCTAATTTCATTGATGAGGTAAAGAAACTATAAATTATAAAGTACTTGCTAAGAATTAATGGTTAGAAAAAGACTGCCAAAATACTTTGTCTACTCATGAGTTTAGTCATAGTAATAATTAATTTAAAGAGCATTTATACAGAATTAATACAGATGTACAAGGCAGTTTTTTATACTTATTTGAGCACAACCTTGTAATTATGAATTTAATTTACTTTACTGTGTATATTAGTTTCCTATTAACTTCATAGCAAATTACCACAAACTTGGTAGCTTATACAATAGAATTACTCTTCCACAGTTCTGGAGGACAGAAGGTCTTATGAAGATTCTAGAAGAGAATTGATTCCTTACCTTTTCTAACTTCTGGTAGCTACTGGCATGTCTTGGCACATCATTATAATCTCTTCCGCCATTATCACATTGCCGTCTCTTCTTCTGTCTATCAAATTTCCCTCTGCCTTCTTAGAGGAATACAAGTGATTACATTTAGGGTCCACCTGAATGACCAGGATCACTTTCCCTGTCAAGATCTTTAACATAATTACATCTGCAAAGACTTTCTTTTTCTTTCTTTCTCTCTTTATTTTTCCTTCCTTCCTTCCTTCCTTCCTTCCTTCCTTCCTTCCTTCCTTCCTTCCTTCCTTCCTTCCTTTCTTCCTTCCTTCCTTTCTTCCTTCCTTTTTTTTCCTTCCTTCTTTTCTTCTTTCCTTCCTTCCTCCCTTTTTTGCAAAATAAGGTGACATTCACAATTTTGATAGATTAGAATATGTATATCTTTTACGGGACAATCTTTTTTAGTTTTCCACACATTGATTCATTCATTTATTAATTTATGCATCTACCAAATATTTAATGAGGACCCACAATGATCCAGACACTGTTGTAATACTGGGGCTATAACATCAAATAACGAGGAAAAGTGTTTGTATTCTTGGAGTTTACTTACTACTGCAGGGGTTGGAAGATTTTTCCATAAAGGGTCAGACAGTAAATAATATTTGCAAACTACACAGTTCTTTCTGTTGCAACTACTGAACTCTGCTGTTAGAGCATAAAAACAGCCCTTGAAATGCAGAAATAAATGATGCCTCCATAGTCCCATAAAAATTTATATATGAAAAGAGGAAACAGGCAAGATATGGCCCATAGGTTGTCATTTGCCAATTCTCACTTTAGACAGAAGATGCAAGAGGGTGATAAAAGATATAAGTAAACATATTCAGAGGAATAGGAATTTCTAGCGGAGAAAGGCATTGCTAAAACTGCTATAACAGATAAATCACAAAATAGTAGTGGTTTCACAAATAGATATTTCCTCAATGTTTATATGAAGTCCAGTACTAAGTTTTCTGATCAAAAGAAAGACTTCTATATAATAATTCAGGAAATCAATGTTTTGCTCACTGGTTTCTGCCCTCCCGAGAACTTGGAAATTTTCTATATTCAGTTGGTGGTTGAGGAAAGGGAGTTATTGATGGAACAAGATTGAGAAGATATATCAATAACACTCATACCGCCTACATGCTCACAACTCAATCTCCTGGCATCATCTAACTTTAAGAACAACAAAGAATATAAGTGAGCTGAGTGTTTTGGAGCATGAAAAGCAGGACTGATCACCAACCAGTTAGCCATATTTGGCTCAGGGGTGTTGCTTGTTCAAATAAGGTAGCCTGGGAAAGCCTCAATCTACTTGAAGAAAGGGAACCACTGTAGCAGACACTTTCAGATCATGCAAATATCTAGGCTGTATCTGTGCTTCTGAACAGTTTTCTCTCTCACAGTTAGATTAGTTATGTGACTGAGTGGTGGCCATTGGAATCAGGGAAGAAGACATATATACTGCTTTCTGGACAGATCCTCAAAATTATCACAATTACATAATTACTCTTACTTTCTCTCCTATTTTCTCTATGACCAAAATTAAAGGGCTCTAAGGTGGTGGAGTCGCCCAATGGTAACTGAAATCTCAGTTTGGAGGAAAACTGGCCAGGGATGCTGCTTTTCAACTGTTATTAGACTGTGACATTAGCAAATAAGACAAAACAAAACAAAAACAACAACAAAAAAAACACTAAAAAATGTAAACTGTATTGTGTTAAACTACTTTATTGTGTGTTATATCTTTGAAAGCAGCAAGTGTTAATAACTTTGACCAATATTCTAGCTCTATACCTATCAGAGAGGATTATGTTCTAGGCAGAGGCCTTGAAGCTGGATCAAGTTTGGTGTGTCAGAGATTTCCACGGTATCTGGAATGGAGTTAGAGAAATAAACTAGTAGAAGATGAGGTCAGGATATAAAATGAGAATCATGTTGTGCCAGGGTTAGATTTTGGCTTGTACTCTGAGTACGAGGATTCATATCAAAGAGAGATAAGATTTAACTTTCATTTCAAAATGATCATGTTAGCTGCTTTGTTAAAAATTAGTATAAGGAGTGAAAGCAGGGCTGACCACTAAGAGGATATTGCAATAATGCTGGTAAAACAGGAATGGTGAGATGGTGGTTTGAAACAAGTGGTATTGTTAGAGGGATTAGATCTGTGGTATGAGAGAAAAGTATATATGAAGGATGAACTCTAGGTTTTCTGCATCGATATGCGGAAGAAAGTATTGCTGTAAACTGAGAAAATGACGTCAAGTTTTTATAGAGGGGAAGGAGGAATGAGGAAGACCTAATGTTGACATGTTAAATTTGAGATGCCTTTAGACATCCAAAAAAATATTTAGAACAAGCATGTAAATCTGGAAATATAAATTGGGAAATTATCAGTAGATAGATAATATGAGATTAGGTGGTTTCAGCAGGACAGTGAGTGTTTTATAGAGTAGATATCAATGGACTGAATTTTAAGCACCTTAAAGATCAGAAGCTGGAGACTTACACAAGATCAAATAAAGAAATCTATGCAGAATCTTTAGAGAGTAGAAGAACAATGAAGAAAACAGTATCCTGGAAATCAACTGGAGAAAATGTTTCAAGGAAGAGAAAATGTCAACTAATTCAAATACTTCTGTTAGGTCGAGTAAGATGAGAACCACAAACTGACTTGAATTTAGCAATTTGAGATCACTTGGCAGGACCGCTCATGGTGAAGCCATGAGTTGAGAGCCCTACAGGACCCAATTAAGGGGAGAATTGTGGAAGAGGAACAGAAGACGGTTTGAGGAGTGTTGATTTATATAGAGTGTGTTAAAATGGGCAGAAAATGGAAAGAGATCTTGGGATCTTAGATCAAGGAAGATTTTTTTTCTTCTGTAAGCTGTTATAATATAAAATTATAGGTATTATATTTTAAAAAGGGGAAAAAAGTTGGTGATGCTTGGGAACATGAAGGTAAATTCTAGAATGGTATAAGTGTGATCTAGTGAGCAAAGGATCTCCTTGGATAGAGAGCATGAAAAAAATCCTTCACTGTGGCAGGAAGGGAAGCCAGATACAGGGAGAAATGCTTTTTCTTGCAGGGGCTTGTATAATTGTGTTTTAATTTTTACAATTTTCATTATGAAAAAGAAACCAAGGTTATTAGATCATAAGGTGAGATGGAGATAGATGTTCATAGGTAGAGGAAGGAGTGGAAAAGATTGAAAATCAACAAAGAAAGTGAAAAAAATTAAGGGAGAAGGTAAATGTAGTATTAATGATTATCAATAGCACCACTTGATGTTCTTGGTCAGTAATTTACAGTAAAGTTGGGCAAGTATTTTGGATTTTAGCATGTATGGATGACAAGTGTAAAGCAGGCACAAAATAAATTGAACCAGGATGAAGATTTAGCCAGACTCATATGACAAAGGGCGATCAAAGCAAGGGAATTGAGATTAGATGTTAGGAAATAAGGGAAAGCTCGATGAGGACAAAGGCCTTGTTTATTTTGTCCTCTGACATGACTTAAGCACCTAGATACATGCAAGTGCTGATAAGCATGAGGAAAATATTTTTAGAATGAAATCTAATGCCTTGAAATATCACTTGGGCTAGAAGGCACATGAGAACAGGAATGGGTTGAGAGAGAGAGAGAATAACGGTAGAACTCATGGCTTATAAGTATTGGGACTTAAGAGATATTTAAATATGGGTAAGCTACTTACCATTTTAGTGTTTTTTTCCCTTTGAAAGTAAAATTGCAGTATATAATTACATAGAATCACTGCAATAACTTATGGAAAATACAGCAGAGTGCCTAGAATATAGTGAGGACTCACAATATATTCTGTCATTGTTATATATAGGGGAAGATGTAATTTTTACTTTAATTCCTTGGCTTAAATAACAACTTGTTGGCATCATAAAGGTCTAACTATTCCTACATATTATTACCAAAATAGTACTTTTATGACTAAAATTAAAGACAACTTATTGAATTGAGAGGAAGAAATAAGTTAAATGCACTGTCCGGAAACTTTTAAGAAAATAAGAGTGCTTTCATTATTTAAAGTCCAAATTCACATAAGACTATCTTCTAAAATGTTAGCATCCTACTGTATGGAAAACAGACCTAGATGTTTCTTTTCTAGGTTATTTTATCAACATGTGTCTACAGGCATCACGAACTAGAGTCAACCATGGCTATTGACGGCATCAGCTTTAGCAGAATGTATTAGATTCTGTGTAATTAATACAGATCTCCCTGAGAGATGTCCAGACTGATTAGGATTGTACAAGTGCATAAGAAAGCTGTGTTCTTCAGCTTCTTTTGCTCAGTTGCCATCTCCATCATTCACTTTTAATTAAAAGATTAGTGGATAGTTTTGAAAAAATAAAACAAGGGAGGAAGTTCCTGTCTCTGTCTATGGTTTCAGGGAGTGGGTTGTTAAAAGCAAAAACTTCTTGCCAGAAAGAGCTTTTAGATAAAATAAAGATCTCATCTTTTCATACACATGGCTTTTATCTTGACCCATGTATAGAAGTTACAAATAAGTAAGAAATAAATGAGAATTTCTCTATATTTAATATTTTAAGGTAGGTAACATGTTGATTTTCTTCTATTTGGTTTCTTTTTGATGTGCTGATATATAATGTCAGGTTCTTGACTGCAAATGAGTTTAGTCTCTTGATTTTTATTTAGGTTTGGTAACTTCTAAACTCAGTTAAACAATTAAGCAAAAATCACTTAGGTTCTAAGGTCAGAAGTGTATAAAAATTTTATGGTGATTTAGAAAGAATACTGGATTAAAAGGCATGAGACTTGGGCTTTCATTGGGATTCTACAACTAATACATTGGAGTTTCTTTTTCTTATGTTTTAAGTAAGAAGTTAATCTTGAAGGTCTCCAGTGGTCCTCCAATGTGAATATTCTATAGGGTTTACATGAATGAGGACTGATTATTGGAGTTGAGCTAAGAATTTTTGCAGGTGTATCATAGATCCCAAAGAGACTGGGAAAAAAAGGCTAAGGCAAGGTGTGTGTGTGTGTGTGTGTGTGTGTGTGTGTGTGTGTGTGTGTGTGTGTGTGTGTCTTTATATTTGGGAGAGGAACAAAGGGAAAGCCTAGAGCCAACACAGGGCATTAGCTACATTCTAGGCAAGAGGTAAATGATGAATGATTTAAAACACATCTTTGTCAGAAGGCAGCTAAGCAAACTGAAGAGTATTCTTCTCTCAGGGATAGACTGACACAATTCTGTTAATGGTCCCTAATCTTGCCTCACTCTCACTTTATATTCACAGAGCCTTGAAGACAAAGGCCAGGAGGAAGCGTTTTTCAGTAATACCTCAAGAGACATTCATATCAAGTCACACAAAAAGAAAATAATTTAGTAAAAATTAAATTAATTTCAAAATTTTTTCACTCTGCGTGATAAATAGGCATGAGTTTTGAGTATTCATAAATTGAAGAAGCCATTCCAATGACCTTTTTTAAGAAAAAATATCTACATTGTTATTTTACATGCATTCATACAAAATGTTAGTATGTTATGTTTGATAATTCTTATCTTAGAGAAGACAGAATAATAATGATTTATATATATTAAAAATATATTTAAATATCAAATATATTTTTAAGGTTATCAATTTTATTCTAATGCTAAAGGTTGAAATAAATAGACAAAAACATAAAGTGGTTCAATTAAAAGAAAGGTATTTCTTGCTTGGTATTTTCTTGTAAAAATACCAAGGAAGAAAGGAACAGTGGAGTGGCTAGACAACCTTTCTCTACATGGTTTTCCAGTTGATTGAAACTGTGCCATCTTCAACATATCACTTTCTAGGTTATCCTGTTTGTTATCTGGGATACTGTAGGTTAGAAGCAGAAAGAGCATGGAGGAACATTTCTGGGATGTTTTCATGGGTCAAGTTCAGAAGTGATGTAATATCACTTCTTTAACATTCCATTGATTAGAAATCAGTCTTATGGATAAACCTAACTGCAAGGAAAGCTGAGAAATATTAAGCCATGTGCCCAAGAAGAAGAAACAAAAGTGGATTTGAGTGAGCGATTAACAGTCTCTGCCACGAGCATTATATATAATTCTGATTATCACAAAGAAGAAAAATGTCAGTAGTTTATTAGAACGACTTTGATTACTAACAATATTTTGAAGTATTCAATATTCTAAGTAGACCAGTGATCTGAGAAGTTATTGTTAAAAATAAAATATAGTAAATAATGGAACTTAGTCCAGAGGAATTTTTATTATGAATATTTATTAACTTTTTATGTTTTATAATTGTTGTTATTACTGTAAATGGAATAGTATTAGTAATAGAGGTTTTAACTTAATCTAATAAAATATTTTAAACACATATGTGTACTATCTATGTCATATTACTGTAGTCATTTTTGGAAATTTTACTTTGTCTCCTCCATTAAGATTGTATATTTATTCAGTACAAATAAACGTGATGTCATTCTTGGTATTTACCACAGAATGTAAATTTTCATTAATAAACAGCATTATTATTTTGTGCAATAAATATTTACTATTCCTTTTCAAATGAAGAAAATCAAGTTCTACACAAGGATTAAATGACTCAATAAGGAGTCACATCGACAGATCTGAAGGCACAAATTCATCTAAATTTCAAATTAGAACCCCTTCAAATTGATATATATATTCTAATTATATATTAATAATATTAAATTTTATTTCTATCTTCTTAGAAAAAACACAATATATCAATAAAAATGGTTGTTTCTCTATTCTGAAGAAAAATTGAATATTGGAGAATTATATGCACTTAATTTTACAACTTTCAGTCTAGTTAGTATTTTCATAAATATTAGTTAAATAATTTTGAAGAAGTTGAGAAATACAAAACACTGAATAAGTTATACCAATTATAAGGAGTTCAATTATTAATGGTTTGTTAGAAAACTCATTTGTTATAAAAAGATTTTTGAGACTTTCATCAAACTGTAACATAATGAAATGAAAAAAGATAGCATTTAAAATATCTTCACTGACAGCTAAGAACAAAACTTAAACTCATATTTGTATGGTATCTAATGTTTTCTACTTTCATGATATAACCTGATGATGAAAACACAAATACTAATAGAGATTTAAATGTATTTTTGGAATTTTAATAAAATGAACTCTTTCATTTATTATCTTCCTTTGATTTTATATCATCTTAATTTCTTCTGATAAGAATTGTCCTTTCAAACAATGCTGAAAAAGTAAAACTATCAGTATGTAAAATTTGTAAGAATGCTAATGTTCAATGAAAATTCCCTTTACCTTATATTAGTATTACTAAATTAGGTACCATATATATATATATATATATATATATATAATATAAATATATAAAATATATATTTTATATATTTATATATATAAATATATATCAAATTTATATATATAAATAATATATATATCAAATATATATATTTGAGAAAAAGGCATTTTGGATGAAGCAACAGGCATTACTCCAAAAGAATGGTAATGTCAACAAAGAAAGAATTGTAAGAAATTCAAACTGCCATTAAAAATCTGTAGAGCAGATTTAGAACATTCTTTATTTGCCATTTAATTAGTCATTAAAGACCCTAGAGTTTTATTCAAATTTTTCCAAAGCATTAATTTGAATGAGAAACTGTGATATTCTTGTAAGAAGTTATAGAAATTAGCTCTAAAGTATTCATGGGGACTGCCAAGCTTCTACATCTTGACTTGATTTTGTGGTACTCTTTTGTCTTGTCCATATTTTATGTAGAAAATTATATGCTCTGTGAATTGGAAATTATATAAAATGCTCTGGATCTTTTCTGAATGACCAAACTTACGTTATTATAGGTTTTGATATTCTGGGTAATTTTATAAATTGTGATATATTTAATCTTTAATAGAAATTGAAATTATAGGAAAATTGTGGCAGTGAGGGTATATATTACTAAGTTTTTTTAAGGGGATAGCTAGTGCAGAAGGATATAACTAGAAAACAATATACGTGGGAGTGTGTTTATGACTGCGTATAGTATATAGCAACCATAGTGTCAAATTATACTATTATTAAGTAGATTTAAATGTGGTAGATATAGAAGTTCCACAAAGATTTATATGTATAATTTTTTCTTTCTTAGGAATAAAGAAACACTCAATGTGTCCAATTTTTCACAAAATATATTGCACTGATAATAATACTCCTATTTAGCGTAACAAAATCTCTTAAAGAATGTCACTTGAAAGAATCACAAAACAAATGAAAAGCAAATATACCTGGAGACAATATCCAACTTCTGCCCTTATACAATATTTAAGATAGTGTTATTTTATAGTTAAAAAACATTTCCTAAATGCATTTGAAACAACATATTGAAGCCAAATGTTCTGCAGTGACCTGTATAACCACTGACTGACTTGACTGAAACCTGAATGCTCAAACCTAACTCAAGTCCAAGACCCTCATTTCCTAACACCTTGTTTCTTGTCAGTTGCTCAGTTATTTTACTCAGATCTTCAGGCTTAGTTAGGTAACATCTTCAGAGATGAATTTTTATTTCAAGAGTCAGACCATGATTAATTAAATCAACCTGCTAATAGATATTTGATCTTAAGCTTCAATCTTAGTAATTTGGTGTCTGCCCTGCCTGAAACCAGTTTAACTTCTATGGCTTAGTTTCAAGACAAGTCCCCACTTTTCACCTAGTTTCTCTGCGTCCCAATTCTTAAATTGGTATTCTGACTCCACTGCTTTTGGCTAGTTCCCCTTACTCACCAGCTTGGTTGTTCATATGTCAACTGTATATGTATACATCTGATTGGTTCTGTTTCTCTGGAGAATGCTGGCTAATATACCAGGCAAAATGTTTAGCTGTTTTATAAATATAAATGGTTCCTAATGGCTCTTCTAGCTAAAATTATCACCACTTAGTGGGTATAATTTATTTCTCTCATAGGTGCACTCATTTTTAAAATTTTATTAGAGAGCGATGTTCTAATTCCTTTGCATCATTATCATCTTAGTGTGACTTGAGTTGTCATAACAGTTTGATTCAAGAGGTTGGGTGAAGGATTGGTTTAATTACCACTAGGTACCACACTCACAATATTCCTTCACGAGCTCGGCAGGAATCACCTTCTTGCTTATATTAAAGTGTTCACAATTTTTTATTACTCTTTCAATCTTGTTTCTTTATTATTAATCATTTACTCCTTCTGAAATCATATCACTTTTTCAGCTTTCCTTAAGTAGTAATTGAACTCCTTTGCCAGCTTCTGATTTGGGTCCTTTGTTTCTCTTCATATGACTTTTTCATCTTGCCATTTTTTAGTTTATACTCTATTCATTATTGAACCAAGTTACTGTGATGGTATGTGATTTACGTGTCTCAATCCATTAGCTCTCTTCTCTAACTCTCAAATTTACCCATTGTGGTACTACTAACCAGTTTCCCAGGCTGGATAAAGTAACAAAGCCATTTGTGAACTTTTACTTTCCTTCATTCTGTAGATCCATTTTACCATGTAATCCCATCTTTTTTTTTTAATTTTGAACATATTACATTCTCATTGTATATGCACAACTCTCAATTTGCGCATCTTCATTATCAAGTAGATCTGTATCAACTTGCGATTTTTCTGGAATCCAGTTTGCCCACAATACAATCCAACTTACAATTTTTTCCAAGTTAATTTCCAGACATTAATTAAATTGCTCAATAAACATGTGCTAAATTCCCACTATTTACAGAATTCTGTGTTTGACATTATATGACACACAAAACCAAAAAATAGAGCAAGAGACCCAACCTTCAGGGGGTGTATCATTAATTAATAGGGAGTACAACTTTACAAATAGCTAGAAAACAATGGAATGCATAAAATTGCATAATGGATATATATGCACAGATGTCTAAATAAGTTAGATAATAAAATAAGGAAGAAGAGAAAATGTGAATTTCAAAGGACTTTTAGAATATGTGTTGCATTTCAACTTGAAGGATTCTTGAAATAAATATTCAGGGCATGAGAGTGCAGGTAAAGCAAATGTTGGAATTGAGTGCAATATTTTAAAAGTATTTGAATATGTTTTTTCTGGGATAAAAAATGGAGTAAAAATAGAAAATCAAAGATCAAAAATGTTAGTTGAGGCCAAGATGATTGAACATAGATAAAATGATAAATATGTAAAGAGATAATTATTATAAATATGTAGATACATAGATACAAACAAAAAACATGTATAGATATTAGACAGATGAAAGAATAGACACAGATAGATAAATGGATGAACAGAATAATAAATATAGAAATAATATTATGCATAAAGATGTGAAATTTAAAGGCCTTCAGAAGAGATTTTTAAGGAAACTACTTTGAATAATTTCTGTTATTCTAATTACATTAGGTTGCAATGTCACTTGCTGATGTTTCAATAAAAAGGTAGGGATTTGCCCAGAAATTAAATTAAGAGCAAAATTTCCAGGGGCTATCTTTTTTTTAAAAGATAATAGAAGGAATGCAAGGATGAATCTAGAGATATTTTTTATTTCTAGACGAGCTCTTGAGACATTGAGCTAGCTCTCTATAGAGGACCCGCAGTTCATAAACTGAAGTAGAAAGCATTTCACTAAAGACAGTATCAGAGTTGATAATTTTTTTATACTTCAGTTTTATTTTCTTGAATAAAGTACAATATCTCATACTTTAAAATGTCTCACAAAACACGAAATGCAAAATTTTTATTTTTTCTCAGTAAATAGTGATTGAATGACGTGACTTCATAGATTCTTAAGAGTTTAGTTAACAGAGGACCCAGTCCTACTTCAGTAATAATTTTTAGATAAGAAGTAGAAGTAAACACTTTGCATTTGTTCTATCCATTCATACTGTGAAAAAGGTCTATATGTAGAGGTTTAGATATAAAATTGTTCTCTTCTCTTCTAAATGTTAGAAAACATTCTAATAAATTTTTCAAATTTAAATAAGACATTTTGCTTTTCTAAGTCCTGTGTGACAATTAAAAAGACATTTTTTGGAATCAACCTTTTTATTCATTAGCTGATAAAAATATTGTCTCATTTGTGTTTTTAGCTATGATATTATAGCAAAAATCATTTTCTAGTGAAAATAATCCTAAGCTTAGTAATGTTGAATACCATCAAGTTAAAAGTTAGATTTAAAATTACTAAGTGATATGAATTATAAATAATATTTACTATGATGGATATCCAACTATCTATCTCAATTTTACCCAAATAAAATCATATATTGGCCTCAAAATGAATAATACTTTTTTCCCAAACTCTTCTACAGTAGCCAAAATCTAGGGAAAAGAAATATTATGGTACAAATAATTCAAATAAAATCGTTTATTAAGGAAATACATATTGATACTCTATAAAGTGCTTCTAATAGTAGGGCAAGGTGGCACTAGGTGGGCTTTTTACCTTCATTTAACTTTTATACTTCATTAAACTAGTATTGCTAGAAAATTCTTTTACTATCTTTGGCAAGTCCATAGTTCCAAAAACATAATTATGGATTCAATTAGACCTTATAAATAATGTTCTACTTCAAGACTCCAGCAAAAACTAAACAAACAAACAAACAAAAAACCCCGGCAGTGCAAGTCCTTCCAAATATCGAATTGATATTGCTTATATAGAAAAATTCCTTGAAATGATTTATTCTCAGTATTAATTTAAAAAATTCAATAGATCTAGTAAATGATTAACGTACTAACCTTCTCACCATTTTAGGGCAGGGTTTGCACATGACTAAACAGATCTTTGCAGAGCATAAGATATGCGTCTGCTCTTTGCTTTCTTGGTTGATTTGGATCACAGTACAATCATTAAGCTGGAGTCTCTCTTAAAGGGTAGAAAGGGCTGCTGGCAGGGAGCCACTTTGGCAGGCTCTTCTCCGCTGTGGTCTATTTGGTTCATCTGTAGAGACATGGATTAAGATAGAATTATAGGAAATCCTATTGAGGTTAAGGCCTACTGGATAAGAACAGGGAAAATTAATTTAAGCCTCTCTATTTCTTCAACATAACCTTTTAAAATACTAGGTTACAGTGTGTTCATTTCACTTGTAATTCTGATATAAGATACTAATGGAAATGACATTTAAAAAGGGACTGACTTTTGTGTATAAACTGTAACTGGTAGGTCTTCAAAGTACCTTTCCATGAGGATTTTAAATACAATAACCTTTTCTAGGTTGTGAGCATAGAAGCTATTAAATTCTAAGCCTCAAGATAAGTGTGTACAAATCTCTATCTCTTAGAGAATAAGGAGTTTTGAAATGTTGATTTATAGGTTAAAATATTAACTAAGCACTGTTATAGATACTATAATTATGTCATTGCTTTATTAATGGAGATAGGGTCTTAAAAAGGCATTGTTTCTACTTGGCCTTTAAAAAGTCTATTGTAATGACTGACTAACATTTTAAAAAGAGAGGAGGACAATTTTGCTAAAAGGTAGCCTTGAAATAGTGAATTGGATTCCTTCCATTTATGCTCCTTGCATTTTGGTCAGCCACAGAAGGGGGTCCCTTTGACCTAATTGTATTACTAATATCAGTTATTTGTGCTTCACAGTCTTGTAAGGAGCCTCATTTTGTAGAAAAGTTTACAGGAGTTTAGAGAACTTAAATGACTTCTCCAAAACCCTAGAGTCTGCCAGTGATAAAACTAGAAGAAGAATTAAAACCCTCCAAATCTGTTCTGGTATTTTCTGGTGGTGTCAGCTATATGTATAGCTCATATTGCTCTCAGGAACTGAAAAAAAAAAAAGAAAAAAGAAAAAAAAAAGAAAATGGAGAAAGAAAAGAACAGAAAGGAAAGAAAGTACTTTTGGAGTTTGGCAGAAATATTCCCAATGCCCTGAAATGAAGGCAAAGTTTCAGATTCCAAGGGCACAGATGTGTGGCATGCAATGAAATGGCCTCCAGCCAGTCAGCAGAATACTCTTCCAGGGGAGGCTCTGTGCTGGTGCTAGAAGACCAGAGCGGGGGAGGGGCGATAAATGCCTTGTGTTCCCAATAAAATGAAAAGGCCAAAATGTTGCTTGCTCAGCTTGCTTACTATTTTAACCCAACTTTTGGAAATCATAGGTAAAGAAAGAATCCAAAAAACGCTTGAATAGTTGCTGTATGAAACAGGCTGGAAAACGAGAACGGAAAGATAAACAAGGAATGATATCGTGCATCTGGGTGTCCTTCAAGCTTCAGTGAAAATATGTCAGCTCACTGAAAACTTCCAGAGAAGGTGACGACTTCTTAGGAGCGATTGTCCTGGGGTTCTTTGTCCAAGTGTCTCTATATTTTGCTAGGCTCAACTATTTTACCCACTGATGAGGAAACAAGCAACAGAAGTGTAGTGTAGAAAAAAAGCAAAATTAATATTTTTTAAAGACTAAACATGTCCTCTTTGCTATAAGAATAGCTCATGTTTAATTAACTCAAAATGACTTCAGACTTGGCCAGGAAGGACCTGTCTCATTTCCACTTACTGCTCTTTCCTAATTCATTTCTCTGTCTCTTTTCTTTATTTATATGTATGGTTGGGAGTGGTGAGGGCAGAGGGGAAAAAAGGAGACTGCAATTTTATAGTTTCAGCCTATTTTTCTCTTATTCTTTTAATTATAAATAAAGTATGTAAAATATAAGTAAATAAATAAATATACCCAGTTATTGAAATCAAAATTTGTTGTGTGACATAATATACAATGTTTATGTTCATTAGTATAAAAATGCTTTAGTTATCATAGTGTTTAAACGTAGCGTGTGTGTTTGCACGAATTACAATTTCCTATTTTTTCTATCTAACACATTATTAAAATGGACTTTATCCATTATTTCTACTCTCAGGCAAACTTGCATATAAAAATATTGCATAAGTATGCATATATTTTATACAGACATACCAGAATAGTCAATGCTGAATTTGCCAAGAGTGTGTATGTACTGCTCTCTTTGAGGATTATTGTCTGCCTAACAGAAAGTGGGGGAAATAAAAATGTGGATACTTCTTACTCCCTAATCCAAGTCTGGGAAGAAAACCAGGTGAGAGAATGCTTTGGAGAACTGATTGTTGGTCTCTGTGGTCCAGGTAATAAAGACTAATGCCTGCTTTTTCAGGTACCATCTGAACAGGACTTTCAAGTAGGCCAGGCATGTGCGGAAGTGGTCAGGGGAGAACTTTCATTAATGAAGTCAACTCAAGGAGTCTGCCTGGCAGGACCAAACTCCTCTAAGTGAGAGACCACATGCTGGTGTGTCCACATAGTAGAAGATGAGTGAGAAGAAATGACTTCTGAGTGCACTGCTTGCCTCGAGAGAATTGCAGGGTTGCAATATCATGGAGTAGGGAACGGGGAGGTTGCCAAAGAGACTTCAAAGGCCCCACCAGCAGGTAAATAGCCAGTATTTAAATCGATACCTCAGAGAACAGTGACACTAGATTACAAATAGACCAATGAGAATGTATTCCTTTTTCTCTCAACCTGCTTCTTTTGTAGCATAATGAGAGGGCAATGAGAGAAAAATGGTAATACACACATGTGCCCATGCATGCACACACAAATACATGCATGTCTGTACACATTTACACACACATTTCAGCTTTGTTGGTCTCTGCAGGATTTCAAGTCCAGATCAGGAGGCCTGGGATGGATTTATGTGAGTGTTCCTGTGTGTGCGGAAAATCTTTAAAATGGATAAGCTCAAAGTTTAAATTTGAAATTGGACCTTGAATGACTTCAGTTTGAGAGAAGTCAGAAAGCATTTGAAATCAAAATTTGTTATGTGACATAATGTACAATGTTTATGCTCATTAATAAAAATGCTTCATTTTCACAGTGTTTAAACATAGTGTGAGTGTGTGTTTTTTTCTAGCCATATAATTTATATTTTCATACATACATATCACTTTCTTATATATAACCCATCTAAATACCTAAATTTGTTTGGGTTCTAAATGTACTTGTTTTCATTATAACATATGCATACAACAGATTTTCATACAATAAAAATTTTTTGTGCTTTGTTGATAATCATAATGAATCTTTGCCTGTAAATAACTAAATTTAACTTTTAATGGAAATTATCAGATCAAAGTGCCTCATTTTTTTTTGAATTAGAGGTAATCCATTCTGTGAAATCTACTATGTAATCATCAATTTTTTTTTTCCCAGATATAATGAGAAAGCGGACTTAAGCTTTTGCTGCTAGGCAATTGTACTTACATGATAAATATTATATTTAAATAAATCTCTTATTTATGCCATTTCTAATTTTATTTGAACTATATCCCACTACTGTAACAAATTATTTTATATGACTTAAATATAATTTTTAGTGAATTTATCCCTTAGTCGTAAAGGTTATTAGAGTTAGAAAAAAAAGTATGAGGACAATTCTTTAACTAACTTCCACAAAACTGAGTGAACAATTGAGATGTGAATTTTGGATCTGGTTGGATATGGACATTACTATTTGAGGAAGATAAAAGAAAGTGAAGGACTTCGAAATATACACACACAATCTCCTCACCATTATGCGGCTATTCACTCACAAGTGGCCAATCAGTGAATAATAAGGCAGGAATAATTCCAAGAATAAGAGGTAAAATGTATGTCGAGACCACTACCTAAGGTCAAGACATATTTTTCTCATTAACCAATGTTTTACTGTATTTGAAACTCAGGTATTTTTCCATCATTTCTTCTTAGGGAAAAAATATTGATTAGCAATTGTATTTGCTCCTGTATTTGGTTAATATTCCCCGGTGATAAAACAGATTTTGCTAAATTCAAAATGCATCATTTAAAATTCCTTGGTTTTCTTTGCTCTTCCTTATCTAACTCAATGATGGCATTAATATTTGTGTAAGTTAAATATTTTATTTCCATACAGAGGGGCATATGCCAGTGGAGCATGCATGCAAACCTTGTTGTAAATAAGATCTTTATTATAGCCCTTGCTCCTTTATGTTTAGTCAGTGGCGTTTGGATTCTTATCTCTATTCACAGTGTGTGTAGATGGTACCTCTAGAATTTCATTTTAGTCAACATATTCCCTATCTAAGCAACAGGACAGTTTGAAGTATTGTGTTCCAAACAGGCAGGAGTGACATCACAGGAGCACTGACTATTGATTGCTGGAATCACCAGTGGCAGGTGACAAGATCTTGCTGAACTGAAGGATGGTGAGAGATGATTGCTGTCCTGCAAAGCAAGATGTCAAAAAGCATTCTCTGCTCTTTGCCAGATGACAGATTAGTTGGAAAAATGTGGTGTGAAGTGGCCATTCTCATTCACACTCAAACACTTAAACAAGGACTTTGCATTACCCTAAAGATAACAAATAAAATTTAAAAAAAGAGGCACGTAGAAGCAGACATTCGTCTGTCTTGTAGAGAATCACTGAAGTACTCTTATTTTCCAGTTACATGTATTTCCTTTTAAAGGCTGTTCTACATGATTTGGAGAGTTTCATCCCATTATAAGTAATGCGTGGCCTGAAGACCCTCAGTTGGACTACTCTGAGGTGGATTTAGGAGTTCCAGAATGTTCTCAGAATGTCTAAATATCTCATGGAAGAAGCCCTACCTGGGTTTTCCTCATGCTCTTTACTTTCTTCTCATCTCTAAGGTAATGCTGACATTATTGCTTTAGAGTCTGAGTATGAATGCACAAAAAGCGACTCTCAAACTGACTCATGTCAGCAACTCACCCTAGGAATAAGCTGAACTACTGACAGTGGCTCTTTCTTACACAGCCACCTCAAGATAATCAACTGTGAAAGCAATGAGGAATGTATTTCAAGAGTCTGTAGAAAGGTTCCTGGTGTGCCTGGAACATAACTGAAAGTGTCTTAGTAAGCAGATAGAAATGGAAGACCAATATAATCCAAAATTAAGTCTTAAAAAAGCCCAAAGAATTATACAGAAAGTTGAGAAGAGATTAATAAATTGGGGCAGAAGCCCACCAAGAAAGTTCAATCACATCTTTGATGAAAGGATTTCTAAATGCAACATAAGAAGCTCCATTAAACATTTTTTATGATTTGCTGTTGTCTATAGATATAATCATATTCAATGTTCTTAATGCAAATCATTCTTAGACTTTGATTTACCTAGCATATACATTCAGCATCACTGCTATTTTATAGGAAGTTAGAATGACCTAATCAGATATTTACCTCCACTCTTGTTTACAAACATCTGTATCACCAAGTCTCTAATAATGACAATTCTGTCTTGCATGATTACTACAGATAACCATTACTTATTGAATTAATAGAATACATTATTAAATTAAAATTTTGGTAGCATTAGATACACACAATATTCTGGTTGACAAACCTAAAATACAGAGAATTTATTTAACTAGCATAGGATTTTTCTCTTCAAGGCTGACTGGAGATTTAAGTTCCATTTGTTGATACAAAAGCTATATCTGGCTTGAAAAATGGCAAAATCTTTTTACGTAAAGCCCACATACGTCACTACTTACACACTACTTCTTTCTAACATTCAAGAGAAGCCAAATCATAATGTTTATATAATCCTGTTCGTTTACTTCAAAATACCCACAAAAAGAAATGTGACAAAATTTTAACAGCAATACTACTATTTAGATATTTTTTTCCATGGAAATCAAACTGTTTTTATTCTCAAAAAATATTTTCCAAAGAAAGCAAAGCTTTACCTTATCGTGGTAACTTGGGAATTTTCCATTAAAAAATTTTAAAGTCCATGTGGAGTTTAAAAGGTGTATTACTGTATATTAGCATTCAAAAATGCCTTTAAACTGTTTTAAAATTCCAGTGCTTCTCCTGAATGCTCCACACAACACTCCTAATTGCCTCACAATTTCTCTATAATTCTGGATTGCAAAAAAAGGCAAAAGTTTAACAGGATGACTAAAAATTCATTCTTTCATGTTATGGTTCATAAACATTAAATCACAATTACATCAGCAAAAATTGTGTGTTTCCATTGTTAAAAATGGATTCAAAATGCTTTTGTCATAAAATGTTTCCTCAAGTAACAAACTAAGGAGAATATAAAAGAGATTTCCATTTGAGAAAATTACCTATCTGCAAAATGACCTACTTACAAGGTAATCCATATATTAAAAGAATCTCATGACTTGAATTCCAACACCATATAAAAGCTAGTGTCCAGGGCAAAACATCTCACCTATAGTTTAATAGAAATGAGCTTCAGCCTAATTTAATTATTCTAAAATTTTAATAAATAAATGTTAATATACATTTAAAAAATGATATTACTGAATTATAACCAAAAATTGGTAAAAATTTAGGTTCACAAATTATTTAATATCACGAGAAAATTGGAAATGTATGAACTGCAATCTATTCTTAATTTTATTTTTTCGTCACTAAATTTAAGTGTGTTGGTGACAATAAAGAAAATCAGAACATATAGGTTCTCCATGGCTAAAAGATAAAAGATTATATTAATGTCATGGCCTTAATCTAAATGATATTTTCCAGTGAAAGTAAAAAATGACATTAGAATATAATATGTTTGGTATTTCAACAAGAAGAATAAAAAATAGACTGTGAAGTGGAAGCTGTTACTTCTAATCCCCAATCCCTGGTTGCCCCTAACCAAAACCACCTAGTCTCTTTGCATTGTAAACTTTTACTGCTTAGCATCACGAGGAAACACATAAAGAACAGAACTATTTCAAATAAAAAGGTTAAAAATACTCACAGTGTATATTTTAAGAGTTAAGAACAGAATCTTAGAGTCATATTGCTAAGTTCCACTATTTATTAATTAGCTTTGTGACCACGGTCGAGATATTTTCTTTATACCCACCTCCCATGGCACTGAATACATTAAATGAAATCATGCCTGATAGTGCTTAATACAGTGTCTAGCATGCAGTGGTATGTGAGTCAGTACTCATTAGCCTGTTCATTGGATATCTATGTCGCTGAGATACTGATATTCTCTCTCTCGCTCGCTCTTCCCTCATTTCCCCCCTAACTTCTGTTTTCAATCCTCAATTTATGTTTCAGCAAAATAAATTAGTAATACCTTCTTGTCCTGATTTGCCACCCCTCTTCATTGTCTTAGGTGAAGGTGAAGACAAAAATTATAGATGTTTCTGCTTAAAATGAGCATAAAGGATCTTTAGAAAATTTCAGCATTGTCGACATTTACTTCCCGAGGATTCAGTTCCTCTAATTCTCTAATTCAGTTAGAGAATTATTCCTCTAATGCATTATTACAAGTAAAATATTTAGATTAGGGGCACTCTGTACTGCTCATTTGATGTCATCTATTACTATTTGCTTATTATTATTACTATTAATATTTGTTGTTATTATTATTCCCCAAGGGCATATTTTTTACAATGGTTGAAATGGCAGTGAATAGTTTAATTTTCAATTTTGCTTACTATAAAATGGATTCTTTGAGGTAATTCAAAATTCTTGAGTAAATGCACCCCCATAGACCACCTCTTTTTATAATACTCAGTAACTAAAAATGTTCCTTATCATCTCTCTTCCCTGAGAGTACATTAAGAGAGAAAATAATAGCATTACCATCAATACTCAATGAACAAATACTGCTCCTCTCAGTGCTAAAAAAGGATGGGGAACTTCTCAGTGCTGTGTGTGTGTGTGTGTGTGTGTGTGTGTGTGTGTGTGTGTGTAAAATGTAATTCTTTATGATAAAAAAATTTTATGTTTAAATTGAGGAAATAATTTTTACCATGAAGAATTGCATTATAAATTTATATATATATATATATATATATATATATATATATATATATATATATATATATATATAATAGCAGGAATATAATATGGTGGACAGTATAACTATATCTATGATTTAACCTATCACACAAATAGGCTTTTACTATGCTATCCTTTAAAAAATATATATTAAAACAGATATGGAAACTGTGTGTGACAGAAGTTACTCAGAGGATAAATAAGCTTTTCTAATTACTCAATATGTTTCTTTCTTTTTTAATTACAACAAAACAAAACAAAAGTCTTTAAAGGTTAGCCATTCATGTGTACTTTAAAGCAGAAAATGTTCACATATAAGATGACATTTTGGACATCCAGGGTAAGTATTTCATTAAAATGCAGTGTGAAAGAAATGAACTGCAGTACAAATGAAGTTCCAGTATAATAGAAGACACTAACTACCTGAAAAGCTTTGTTCAACTTATTTTTGTGGGCCTTGTATTGAGTAGAGTTTAAAAAAATCATTTCATTAGGACAAAAAGATAAGGAAGAGGAAGGAAAAAGAGAAAAAGTGATGAGGCAGGAGGGGATGCAAAGGAAAGGATGTCATTAGTCGGGAGTCCTTTAGTGCTTCTTTGGGAAGAGATTTCAGACTTGCTAAAGCTTTTTGGGTGAACCAAAGAAATTTCTATTGCCTTAAATGTAGCAATAAAATGAGCAACAACAATTAGACTTTCCTGATATTCATTTATTCATCTAACAAATATTCATTGAACACTCTTATGTGTTAGGCATTGTTTTAGGCTCTGGGGATATAGCAGCTAATAAAAATCAACATACATCTCTGTTCTTATGTAGTTTATTTTCTATGGAGATGGGACATATTAGCAAATATAAGTAAAATTATAATGTGATATATGATGATTAGTATAATAGAATAAAATAAAACATTAATAAAGGAAGATAAGGAGTGCAGAAATGGAGGGAACTTAAACAGTTAAAACAGAAAAGATTTCTCAAAACAAATTACAAAGAAGTGAGAGAATGAACCATGTGAATAATTATGGGGACATTTCCAGGCAAAAGGAAATAGCAAGTTAACAGAAGACAAATTTCTTATATTTTAACCAACATCTAATTATATTGAGAGAAGTTGAGTTACAGAGCATCTGCCTGGTTTTATTTCTCTCATCTTAATTTCATTTGATGGATACTTGATAATGCCATTCTATCCATCAGCTCAAGAATAAATCAATTATGGCCTTGGAGGTCATTTTAAGGTAACCAATAACAACTTAAAAAAGAAAAAATCCATTATCTGACTTGGATTTTTAAAAAGATGACTCTGGATGGTTATACCAAGAGTAGGTGGCATATGGTGGAAACAAAAGCCAATCATGAAGCCATGGCAATAATCTAAGTGAGAGATGATGGAAACTTGGACCTTGGTGGTAACAATGGAGGTGGTGAAAAGTGATTAGATCCCAAATATGTGCTTTGAAAGGAGAGGAACTGCAAGGATAAAGTCAATATCTGTGATGGGAAGAGCTATGGGAGGATAACATTATGGTTAAAAAAAATTGGAATCCGTTTTGGACACGTGGAATTTGAATTACCTATTATTAGGCTACGTGTACTAATGAAAGCGAGTATGCTGTTAATTGCAGTCTAATTGACAAAATTGCAACTAATTTGTACCTCTCAGTTATTCATTCCACAAATATTTTTGAAGTCTTATTATGTGACCAACATCGTGGTGGTTACAGGGGGTGTTTCAGAAGCAACAAAAATATTTATATGCTCTGATTCTGTAGTTCCATTTGTAGAAATTGATATTCAAGTCAAAATTAGAAGAGCAATCAAAAATGTATTAATGGTACCATTCACTGTAGCTTGATGTATAGTAGATTGAAATAACATATACTATCTTATCTGATCTACATGTATTATAATAGGTAAATACCAAGTTGGAAGGGATCACCATCCACTTCTAGATCTGTTTCTCATATACAATATTTATACTTATCTTACTCAGTAAGGCTTTTTTGACATAAAGAATGAGAATTTCTTTGGCTTCTATCACTTCTGGCCACAGCGACTACCTAACATGTATGAGCTAGTTATGAATAACTTTTGCAGAATAAATTTCTACTATGGCTATAAGATAAGGAAAAAAAATCCAAATTAATGAGATATATTTTTTTATCACAGTTCAATCAAAATATACATTGAGAGATGATATATTACAAGCATACTGTCACATTTTACTTCTCTTGTCCTAATTTTTGCATGCTTTATGCATGCTATATGAATTTGGAAGTTCATATACTACTACAAAAGTCCATTGTGAAATCTTTTAATTTATGAAAAAACCCAGTTATACCAGATATTAATGTAATAAAATAAATATTATTTTGAATTAATATTATATTTCTTTCATGTCTTTTGTATTAATATATGGTTTAACATGTGTATATAAATAATCATTCACTCATTTATCCATTCAACAGATGTTTTGTTGCCTACTCTATTCATGAGGCACTGGGATCACAAAGGATGGCAAATAAATCATTCTACTAGAACGTAAATGTTGAGAATACACCAACAATTAGACAGTAAAATTGGAGCTTATAGTAGAGGTAACTATAGCTTCCAATTAAATAAAAAGATTACATAATCAGTATTAAGAGACAGGAGCTCAGGAAGTCTTTTGTAATAGCTGTTTTTACTGGGATATAGTGGAAAATTGGAAGGTGAAAAAGTGGAGGAAAGACAATGATGTTTGGTGAGTATTACAAAGTTGAGAAACTTATGAAAAACCCTTTGTAGAGACTGAAAGAATTGAGTGCACACATTAAGTTTGAGGAGTTATGAGGAATTCATAACATTGGGATACCTGCTGAGTGTAGAGTCATGGTGAGAGAATAAGACTGGAAAAGAAATCAAGAATAAACTCTTCAAGTACTATATAGAATATTTTATAGTTTAGGCTATTATTATTTGGTTGGGGGGTGTATGATATATAGGAGGGGGGAGGTGGAGACAGTGACAAGATTTACATTTCAGAAAGATTCTTGGTTGCAGTGTAGAGAATGGCATGGGTAAGGGTAAGGTAAATGAAAGTTATCTGCAACTAATCTAGTTCAGAACTGATAGAAAGATGGTAAGAAAAAAAAATTACATTTGTGGACTGAAGAAATTAGTTCTAAAAACAAATAACCAATTAAAAATTACCCATCACAACTACAAATGAATAACAATAGATAAATTTAAGATTACATTTTCCGAGTGCAGGATGTATTTGGAAAAGTTAGAGAGGAGCAGTCCATGGAAAGTGTTAGGTTCCTTTGAAACTTCAGTGTGAGTGGGAAGTGTCAGTGATGGAGGGTATACACATGAGCATTTGAGGCAAGAGACATAAAAGTCATAAAAGTTTTGCCTGCTTCACCATTTGTCTTCATGTTGACCCCAGTTACATTATTACATGGGAAAGATGAGATATCAAAACTTTCCTACATCTTTAATGAGTTTAAACTTATATAACCAATCATTGATAACAGATGTTCCAGTTATCTATTTCTGTTCATCATTCTCTCCCACAGATATAAAACCTTAATGGCTCAAAATAACAACAATCTTTGATTTTGCTTATGAAGCTGCACTTTGTTCAGGGTTAAATAAAGATGATGCTCCCTAGTGTTTGGTGCCTCAGCTGAGATGACTGAAATCCCTAAAGGCTGGAACAGCTGAGCCTGTTGGGACATATCTCTATCTCTTCAGGTAGTCTCAAGATTTTCTATGTGGTCTCTTCAATAGCAGATTTAGGATTGTCCCACTTCTTACATGGCATCTCAAAAATCTGAGAACAGTATTCTAAGAAATCTTGTGGAAACTTTGAGGCTTCTTTGCAGTCTCAGAAGTCTAAGGATGTCATTTCTGCTGCATCCCATTGGTCAAACAAGTAAGGAAGTCTAGCCCACATTTCTGGGGAGGAGAATTAGACTCCACCTCTTAAAAAAAAAGGATAGAGAAATATTTCTGGTCAACATTTCACTACAGTAGGACACTTGCAGTTTATATTTTTTAACTTTTCTCATAAAGGAGAATTGTTTACTATTGCCAGCTTTGGGAGATAATTAGATCTATCATTACATAATTATAATGTCATTTATTTTTTATAATTTAGGAACCAGAAAACGAGCTGGGTTGATTTTACTAAGGGAACAGCCAGATTTCTTTATAAACAATGACCAACTTTTTCCCTTTAAAATGAGGTACTATGAAGAAATGTATCTAACTCTTAATAACTGCTATGCTGTAGGTATACTGTCATTTACAGTGTGAGAAATTTAAACATTCTGTTAGTCACTTCAACATGACTAATAGAGATAGGTATCCAAGATGGGAGAAGAAACATGCGAAAAGGTTTAAAACTGGAACTTGTCCCTCATAAAATGAGGAACCAAAAGGATACAAGGTCCCGGGTTTGGACTAAGGGTGTTGATAAGGACAAGACCTGGCTGATGAGTGATTGCCTGGAGTCGGACTTGTTCTTTAGTGATGGAATGCAGTTGGTCAGGACTATTTGGTTTTAAAGAGCATGGCAGGGGCCAAGTTCCATGGGAGCACGTAAAGTTTTCAGGAGTCCTGGGCCAAGGAATTGGCAGGGCTTTGGTTCATTGTGCAACCTCTATATCTTTGCCATGCATGTGTCGGGGCTGAATGCTTGCTGCATTAAAAAGAAAGGAATTTTCCCAATAGTAAGCAGTATTTGATCTTGGAATGTTCTACTAGTGGCTTTTAAATCGAATAAATATCAATTGTCAGTTGTGATTCTTTTGAAAATTAGAATGAGAGACACTTGTTTTTTTGTTCTGTAGGATATAATAAAAAAGTATTAAGGAATAAATATTGTTAAATCACAATTTTAATTTATGAAAAAAATGCATATTCAGACTAACATCTTGGTTTGAAACTTTCAAGTTTATTCACAGAAAGTAGATACTTTCTAAATACTTGTTGAAGAGAAATGCAATTGCTCTAAACTAATCTTTGTATAATTTTGAAGACATATAATTCTATTCAAAAAATATAAAAATGAGAGATATATGTATATAGTAAATATGTTCAAGCAAGTAGAATATAATTGAATATGTTTCCAGTGTCACTGCTGGAATACAAAATAATTTTTTTAAATTTCTAAGACATGAACAAGCCTGATTCCATCTGATCTTGGAAGCTAAGCAGGGTTGGGCCAGGTTGGTTATTGGATGGGAAACCACCTAAGAAGATCAGGTACTGTAGGCATATAAAGTAAAAAGTAAGGAATTGTAAGCTAACAAAATTCTTGCAATCTGTGAAGTCAACCAAGGGCTGCCTCGTCTAAAGAAAAAAAAATTTCTAAAACAATAATTTTATTAAAACTACAAACAAAACTGTTCTATTAAAAATGCTTTAGAAATTTCTAAAAATTATTTTGGATGTCAAAATGTTTTTTTCTAAATATTCAGGAATATTGTAGATACAGAATTTGAGAATTATTTCAACTCCTGTGTTAAATTATTGAAATGCTTACAAAGTTTAGCTGCCCTGAGGTCATAGCTGAGCAGTTCACTGAATCAACATTATATAAATCTTTGTTTATTCTTCTCCTGATTCTTGAATATTAAGCAAAGAACATGCCTCATATCTAGGCTTAATGTCAACATTTAAAAGTAGTAAGAAGAATGTATCCAATAGGAAGAGGAAGTGTGTAGAAGTAATAGAGATAACAATATATAAAAAAGGAAGGATGTCAAGAAAAAAAAGCATAAAATTCAAAACAGAGACATCACAAAAAACTTACATTTCTTTATCTCACACTTAGGCACAGACTTATTAGCTATTCAATAACCTCAAGTGAACCTATGAGAATGCCCTTTTGTGATTTTTAAAGTTTGATCATCTAGATTATTGTTCCAGTTTTAAAGAAAAAAGCAAAAAACAAATTCTTTACCCAGACATCATAAATTAATTTAGTTTTAATCTTTTCACTTAATATACATTGGCGATTTAATAAGTAGCAAATGGATTAAATAAAAATATAGAGAGAGGCCTGCTTAAATCTAAGTTGGCTTCAGAAGAGCAAATTCATTTTATTCTGGTCCATGGAAAGACTGTATAACTTCTTTTTATTCACTTAAATCTATAAAAAATTCTGGTTTATATATATTCAATTAAGTTCAATCAGCTATTCTCATCTTTATTATTTTCCTCAATTTTTGCAAACTGTGTCAATGGTGATGGAAAGGAAATATACAATTAGAAATATTTCAGTTTACCAATTGGCACAATATCTCCTTGGATGATAGATGCAAAGTCCAGACAATTTCTAATGCACAGCATTTTCAACCTATGGAAATTTTAAGCATTTAGAAAAAGGAAGTCTCTGTCATGTTACCTAATCTGCAAGAGACTTGAGATGAAGAATTGGGTCTTAGCAAGATCTATATCCCCTGATATTCATTTGCCTGACTCAGAGCAGATGCTGATTACTGTTTACTGATTTGGATAACATTTTAGTAAGTTCACTTTTATGAAAGCATCATTATTTCATTAAATCCATTACTTGGGTGGACATTTCCTCTCTACAAAAACTAACTAAAGTAGTACTTGTAGAATAGTAATCTTATACTATCAGACACAAGCATTCAGGTACAGAAAATAACAAATTCAAAGAGATGTAGTTTTTTGGTGTGACTGCTCAGAAATTCACATGGAATGTTTCTGCTTCAGAATTGGCTTGAAAAGATACAGAGAACCTCAGAAATAATTGATTTCTCAAATGAGAACCATCCCCACTTCATTAAGAGAATCTCAATTGGAAAATAAGCATCTTTGGTAATTTTAACATGTTTTATACAAGGGGGTTCTTTTGCCCAATTCTATGGGATGGAAGAGAAGGGATGATGGTTGTAAATATGTTCTCTTTCCATGGATCTCCCAAAGCCTGGCTAAAGAAAATTCTGTCTACCCAATTTCCTTTTATTTCTGGCAAAAACTTTTTTTTTTTCTACTAATTATCCCCAGCTGTACCAGATTCTGTACTTCTTATTTTTAACTTTACATGCTCTTACATCTGTGTACTTCTTGTATGTATATTGGGTCTTAAAATGGGAAATACTTTGGGAGGGGTGAATATTGTCTAATTGTCTAAAAAAAATTTTAAAAATTGAAGCTGAATATTATTCTCTTTTATTTTTCCTATCTGTTGCCAGTCAACCACTTAAAAACCATTGTATCGATATTTGCCTACAATAACAATAAAGCATATTTTTTCAAATATCAAGAATTTTGATATAATTCAACTTTTAAAACTTTTAAAAAGCTCACATTTTTCTTTTACTTGCTTTTCTTTCAAAGAAAATCAATGTGCCAAATTCTACATTTAAATTCACTACTGCCCCTATCATGCCTACTATATTAAGATTCTTCAGGAAGAGTCTTTATATTCCCTGGTAAAAGATGGCAGTAAAATTGTAATAAATAAGGCTTTGGGCTTATTATTTTACACTGTTTGGGTGAAGAGGATAAAAACGCAAAAGAGGTATATAGCACAGTTGGGGTGAAAAAGAGAGAGGCCCCTGCCAGAAAAAAAATAACTCCTTTTATTATAAATATGGAAGCACGGTCCTTTCCTTATAAGAAAGCATAGTGTAGACTGCAGGAAGTTTTAACATGTTATTTACCTGCTCTCCCTGTGTTTGCCCTGTTGATATTTTTTTCTCCTGCTTTTGCAATAACTTTTTCATTTATACTTAAGTAAAAAAGATTTTAAAAACTTACAGTAATCCTTTTGACTTTTAGCGAATGCGTTTCCTGGTAATTCTAAAAGCTTCAAAGTGACAATATGGGTAAATGTTAAAACAATACGCATTTTCATAATGTAATTCTTTGGAAATGGCAAAAACATATTGATCTTTTTTAATCAGAAAAACTTGGTAAACCATGGAACCTAGTCAAGATTACCTGCCCAAAGATGCTCGATATGAACAACAGTAATAAAATTCAGTCATATTTTACAGATTTTCTTAGTGTAAAAAAATGACTTTATTTTTATAAATTTATCTTGAATTAAACCATGTTGTTAAATTTTTTTATTTGTTTTAAATGGCCTGTGTATAGTCTCTTGGCTTTCTATGCAGATGAAGCTCTCTTCTGCCAAAGAGACAATTTTTACAAGTCTTAACACTACTTTTATTTCCTCCTTTGCTTTCTTTATTGCATTGACCATGTTATATTTTATGTACAAGAGTAACCAGTGATTGAGGAATGCTTGCTGGTTTGTTTTCCATATTACTAAATTTTCTCTATTATATAGAATTCTTGCTGTAAGTCTACTGACTGGCATATTATATTAGTAGAATTTTGTATTGTTAATCAACATTTATAGTATTGGGACATATTTTAATTTAGCTTGATTTTTTTAAACATATGCCATCAGATTCAGTTATCTAATGTCTGATTAGGAATTTTTCATTTATATTCTTAAATGAATTATATCTTACATATCATTTTCCAATTGGTTTTTAATTATCTTTTAAAATTTCTTAATTCAATATGCTTTTTTGAGTTTTTAATTTTTAGGTGCCATTTTATACTTTCATAATCTATAAATGCATTTATTTTTTCTAGACTTACAAATATATTAGTGAACTATTCAGCACAATGCTCTTTTATTATATTTTAAATTTCTGTTGTTCAGTAGAGCAGTTCTTTTATTTTATATTTTTATTTGCATCTTATTGCCTATTTTTAAGTGAGTTTTCAGAATCTATTTTATTACTTTATTTATATTTGGTTGATCACTTTTATCAATTATTTCTGCATTTTTAATTTTTTTCTTTATCATTTTTCTTTGTTCTTTTAAAAACTCTTTCTTTGCTGTTTTTTAAAATTTTTTAGTTTGAATGTTCAGCTCATTTTTATTACATTGACATTTAATTGACAACTTGGCTCCACATAAAATTTATATTCAACATTCTTTTCCTTTAATATGTGAGAAATATTGCATTACTGATTTTATACATTTTGGTTTCTTTTAAAAATTTTCTTGGCTATCTGATTATTTTACCTTTATTGGTGTTTTGTTATTTTTGGAAGATGTAGAATTCCCCCCTTTTAATTTATGCTCTTAAATGTTTTCATGCGTCTTACATGGGCTTTTCCACCTACCTTTTCGGCCATCTGTGATGACTTTCAAATAAAGTCTTTCATCTTTCTTTAATTCCAGGAAATGTGCTGTTATTTTTTTTGACATTTTTTTTTTCTCCAGTGATTTTGTTTTCTCTATTGCTTTCTGGTATTCTATTACCAAGATATTGGCACACCTAACACTATATGCAACATCTTTTAGGTGTTCTTTGCATAATTTTATTCTCTTTATCCTCTCATCTTTTGCGAAGAATTCACTGTCTGATATTCCAGTGCACTACTTTATTCTTTGCTTGTATTCGTCCTGCTACTTATTCTATCTATTGAATTTTTAAACTCTTTTCTAATTCATGTCTAATAAGTCAACTTTTACTTTTTGTAAGTCCCTGTTATTGATTCATATTGCTAAAATTTTTATTATCTCTAGGGAATAACATATATTATAAAAAATTTTTGACCATGTATTCCAATAGTTTTGCTTTAGATAGTGTATGATTTATGATTTTCTTTTCTTTCTTTTATAGGAATTATCTTTTTCAGGTTTCTAGTTCAGGAGTTGGCAAATTATGGCTCACAGGCCCAAACTGAGCCTAGTTTATTTTATTGGAAAAGAGTAACACCTACTTTTTTACATATATTATTCATCTGTGGCTGATTTTATGCATATCAGCAGAGTTGAATAATTGGGACAGAGACTATATAGCTTACTAGGTGTGAAATACTTATGATCTGCCCCTTACAGAAAAAGTTTGCTGATCATCAGTCTAGTTAATTTCACCTGTGAGCTCATATGTATTAGGTCTTGCAGCTATGAGTTATTCTGTCAAGGTGTACTGGGAAAGATTTGAAGCCTAGCTCTCAATTGCTTTCCTAAGGATGAGAGAGAGAGAGAGAGAAAGAGAGACAGAGAGAGAAAGAAATTAAGTAGCCCCAGAGTAGAAGTTTACCCTCAATAGGCAATTACTCTGACCAAATATTTACCTTGAAATTTTTTAAAAAGAGTGGCCTCGAAGTAAGTGTAATAGTTATTATGGGATGTTGCTGATGTCTCCCCGCAGTTTTGCAGCATTTATTTGCTTAGCTACTCATAGTGCTGCCTTCATCCCTCTCCAGAAATTACCATCATCCCAATGGAGCTGTCCCACCTTTTCCTCATCCACAGTAATTGGCATCTAATGATTGATCACTGCAGTGTTCAAAGGCCTGGCTCCCTGGTATCAATTAGAAATATCTCTGAAGGGCTACCTTAACACTAGAGTTTCCTGTGAGACTTACTCCTTTGCTGTAGCACTCCAATGAAATTCATTTTATTTCTTCACCTAACTCTGTTCCCTTTACTTTTTTCTATATGGTATTCCAGAGAGCATTCTTTGAGATGCAAAGAGTGAGGAAATCCAGAGAAAAAATCACAGAAGGGAAAGCTATCAGTCTAGTATAGTTTATATCAGCTCCTTTCAACATCGATGTCCTTATGTTATTCTGCTTTATTTCAGTAAGATTGGACCGCTTGGCCTCTTGCTGACATTTCCATAATGTGGGTGGGCAATTATCCTCTCAAGGCAACATTTAGTCAAGAGAGAAATAGAACTCTAAAGCTTCAGTCCAATCTTTCCTCCAACTGCTGTGATTCAAACCCCTTTACCCAGATGGCTGACATCCCTCACTTCCCACACGTATATATCAGTTTATGATAGTTTTAATTTCCCAGATGATATATTTTTTGTTTGTTTTAATTCTATGAATTCATGCTTTACTCACCCGCAAACATAAACTTTATTAGATTTGTGTGTGTGTGTGTGTGTGTGTGTGTGTGTGTGTGTAGGGGTGAAATTCAAATACAAACCCATATTGAGAATATTTAAATATAAATCCATATCTTCTATTAACAAACTTTAGCTAATAAGAGATTTTCCTTAGTTTTAACTGCTCAACCAAGAAAGCCTCCTAGAATCTAAAAAATACAATGCTATAGTTATTAATGTAAGCTCTCTATGTTCCCCAGGATTAGAAGCCAACCTCCATTAAAATATTTTTGTTTACAGCTTTCCTCCAAATGGAGGTTGAAGATTGCCAGTTATTCTTAGCACACTGTTACCTTAGATAATATGTTCATCCATGCTACACAAACTTATCCACTTTCCTCAGATTCTCCACTTCAAGATCTTTCCCTTCACCTTCCACCATGCAGATGGTTTCAATTCTTATCTCAGAGAGAGTAGAAACTATCAGAGCATCCTATGAGAAATGATTTTCCCATTAGCATATGTAGTAGTCCCCCCTTATCCATTCACTTTCCATGGTTTTAGTTGCCCATGGTCAATCCCAGTCTGAAAATATTAAGTGGAAAATTCCAAAATAAACAAGTCATAACATTTAAATTGCATACTGTTCTGAGTAGCATGATATAATCTTGTGCCGTCCTGCTCCATCCACTAAGGATGTGAATCATCCTTTTGTTCAGTGTACCCACACTGCATATGTAACCTCTAGTTATCAGACTGATTGTTGAAGAACCACAGTGATCGTGTTCAAGTAACCCTTACTTTACTTAATAATGGTCCCCAGAGTCCAAGAGTAGTGATACTAGCAATTTAAAAATGGCAAAGAGAAGCTGTAAAGTGCTTCCTGTAAGAGAAAAGGTGAAAATTCTTGACTTAGGCATTTTATCATCTCACATCATCACAAAGAAGAGTGTGTACAGCACAATAAGATATTTTGAGAGAGAGACCACATTCACATAACTTTCATCACAGTATATTATATAATTATTTTATTATTAGTTATTGTCCTTAGTCTCTTACTGTGCCTAATACATAAGTTAAACTTTATTATAAGTCTGTGTTTTTAAGCATTCACTGAGGGTTTTGAAACAAATCTCCCCTAGATAAGGGAGAGCTACTGTATAGCACCAGAATATCTTGTCTGAGCTCTGATATAGTTAGTTGCTATCACACATTCACTTCCATGTTCCAAAGGCTGGTTCTACCATCCAAACTGTCCAAAACCATAATCATGATCTTTGATATTGTACCTGGTTTTCTTGATTCTACCCCAGGGATGCCTCTCATGTTTTACAGTACAACCCATCCAACCATTGAAGTAAGAAATCTGGGCATCCACACATCAATCTCATTTGCACTCACTAATAAATTCTGACAATTTTAACTGTCACTTCCTCCTGAATTTATCTCTCTCTATTGCCACCATCCTAGTGCAAGTAATAATAATTCTTTCACCTGTATGGATGTGATAGCCTCCTAATTGACCTCTCCAGTAACAGTTCTGCTTCCTCTAATCTCTTCTTTATACCTCAAATAGACTGTTACTTAAAAGACTGTTAACATGATTATGCTATTGTTTATGTTGAATTTTTTTAAGGATAAAACCTATAATTCATAGCATGGTCCATTGGGTTCTACATATTCTGGCTTCTGCTGATATCCAGATACTCTGAGGTAGGCTTTACTGTTGCATCTCATTTTACAAATAAAAACCATTTGTAAAGAAGTGAAGAAGTGAAGAAACTTGCCTAAAGCTTGCTGTATATGCTGTGATATCCAGGTTTTCTGAAGACAAATTCTATCATGTTCATCCCCTACACTGCTCTTAAATATGAAACTATGTTTATCCAACATTCAGGAATGACATGATAACTATATTCCTACCACTCAGCTAAGATGTGGGGCCATTAACATAACCTTTCAAAATGTCTTCCTAAGGACTCACAAACATGTAGATAGATGGTTACAGTGATATAAAGTGCTTTAAGACAGTGGTCTTCATTTTTTTCTCAACTGCTTTAGACATAATTTTGAAAAACTAGAAACTCATTTATAAATATTTTAGGTTGACATCTAAATTTTTTCATCATAATAAGTGTAAATGTTGTATAATTTTTGTCATATTGTAAATATGGATATTTTGAAATGAAATTATTACATCAGTTTTAAAATTATCATCTATGGAATAAAAAATTCTGATCCCCACCATCATCTGTATAAAACATTTGGTTATTATTTTTAACTTTTATAGTTGCAAACAATGAACATTATTTATATAAATAAAATATTAAGAATAGGAAAGTATTTTAGTAATGATATAAAATTATTAAGATTTGGATACCAAAATCCACAAAATTATCTATAAAATCTATATTTTTTTAATTTTTAATTATTTTTACAATGGTTTGGAAGCTACTTGAGCTTGAGAAAATAAAAAGAAATGTTTCTTCACCATCTGAGTCATTTGCTTTCTCAAAATCTCCACCAACCTTGCATATTGACCCTTTGGTTGGCAAACCCAGAGTTTGTACACTTCAGAACTGCAATTAGAGGCAGAATGGGTTAAAGAAATGTTTTTCTCTTGTATACGGGAGAAGGGACCCTGTAGCAGGGCAGTTGGAGAAGGAGGACATGCACCTACAGAACAAGTGCCTTTGGAAAGAACTCATGTGAAACTTAGAATCTGGACATTGATCTTTTAATATCATCAATGCCAATGGGGTGTGAAATTTTTAAGGCTTTTGAAACGTGCTATCAAACTATACTATATTATGATTAATAGGCGTATCTTATACACGTACATATTCATAGAAACATATTTAACATAGATATGAGTACACAGCACCTTATTTTATACTTATTTCTAAATCTGGATCAAAAGTGGACATCTGGCTCAGACATGCCCCGGCAGGCCAGTTGACTTTCACATGGCTGCTTTGGCTCCCACCTTGACCTCCTTTCCAAATACTTCTCAAGGTCTAGTAATCCTGTGGTCATGAACTCCATGGAAAATTATTATGAGGCTGTACAACTAAATAATAGTTGAGATTAATTAACTTTCATTCTCACTGTACCCATTGTGTGATGCTTTAAAAGGTTTGCTGTTTAATTTAAAATCTCTTATAAAAGCAACTGAGCATTTGACTTTTTTTTATATCTTCCAACATTCTGATCCTTTAAACTCTGTCCAACAGCTTTACATAGCACATGATTCTAGTTAAAGCCTCCACTAATGCTTGATGGCATTACTTTCACCACCGATTATATCAAAATACAATGAATGCCTCGTACATTTAAAAATATATGAAAGCTAAAAATGTTGGCTTATTTGTCTCCTCACATTGTTTCATTCTCATGAGTTATCTTTGGAAATAATCATGAGACTTATTTATGTATACCTTATAAGCCCTTAATGATGACTACGATAGCCACTTCATTATTAAAGAAAGTAATACTTTCAAAATTAATATAGCCTATTATAGGTAGTAAAGGGATATAATGTTACACTAGTTCAGACTTGTATCATTTCTTACCAGGATGATTTCAAATGCCTGGATATCTCATTCTTTCACTGTGGTGTGTGTGTGTGTGTGTGTGTGTGTGTGTATAATTGTGGCCCTTCACTATTTTAAATGCTCAAATGACTTACTACTTTTGTATAACAATTTATTTAAGGTAGTACAGCATGGGGAGGAAAATAAAGTATAATTCAATTTTGATAGAATCTCTGCTCTATGTAAATTGTAGGTTACATAATCTGAGCAAAATCCTTTTCGTCAAGTAAACCTTAAATTCTTCACTTGTCAGATAAGAATGTCACCTTCTATGATTGTGTGGTAATTAGATCAGATAACAAGCCTGGCATAGACAAATGTTTCTTCAAGTTTCCCATTACAGTACAAAATTAGAAAAAAAATTGTTGATTATGCCCAAAGACCAGGGATTAAAACATTTAACAGCTTGATACACATATCTGAAGTATCATCTTTATTTTTCAAGTTAATTTATCATTTTACTCAGCAATGTATCTGTTGTTTATTTTCATACGTATATTATGCATTTCCTACTTCCATATCCATTCTCTCAAATTCTAGACTAAAATTGATACTCTAAAAAAGGGCACCTTGTTTGTATTATTTGAAAAATATAGAAATTCATACATGTTAACTGTTATTATTATTATTATTATTATTTTATTTTGTACAAGATTTTTCGGGATTTGGCACTCACTTTCAAAGCCCAATCTTTGCTTGCCATGCCTCATATTCTATTCACATTTTATGTCTCAGTTATACAAGAATGTTCAGCAGTCTTATCATTCTTCATCCCCTTTCATGCTGTTGTCTATGCAGGGCACTTATAAGCCCTTAATGAGGCTATTCCTCATTATTTTGGTAAAAATTCTTTTCTTGGACTGTTCCTACTTAGACCTTGAATATCTTGGATTAACGTTCATATTAATAATTTATTTTTAAAATGTAAATGCACTGGTGGGATAAAATACATCAACACAGTTTTTTTTATCTCAACATAAATTAAAATTTTAGTTACTATATGAGGCTGAAGTTCACACTTTTAAGCAGACATATTCTCTTTTAGAAAACTTAACATCTTCACCTAATAGTTTCTGAATTTGAATCACTAACGCAAAAAAAAAAAAGAGGGAACAATGATTTACTGAGTATATATACCACATGATGGTCAGGAAATCATATTCATCCATATTCATCATATCTATCCTTTAAACACTTGATATTGCCAAAGAGATAAATATTAGCAATTATCAATCAAATTGTATAGATACTAAATTTCAGAGGGATTAATTTATTTTGTCAAGATCATATGACTAAAGGAGATTAAAATTTAAAACTCTTGGATTTCATGGAGCTAATCTTATTCTTCTACTTTTCTTCTGTCTCTGAAGAAACCGCATGCTCTGTTTGCTCTTCTTCATTACCAGTGTCAGGTAGCATATTAGAGGCACAGAGATGTGGTTAGGTGGCTACACATGAAGTTTTTCTCAAACCCTCTCATATTTCAACTGTAATCCATTTTTAATAACTTTAGGATATTAATAAAGAGAAATATGGAAGTGCAATAGCAAGTAAATGCATTATATTGAATAGTTTATTGAAATCTAGTAACAATGACTCATCAGAGATTTCTATCTAATTACTCAAGTGAGCTGAATCAAGTTTAACTATCCCCAATATTTTTTTTTTGAAGAGGATGCCATTCTGTAATGAAATATTATAGCATAAGGCTTGATATATCTTATGCAATGGTGAACATAATGAAAAAATGAAACTATACAGAAGTGATATATGTATATATTTTGTGTGTGCGTGTGTATGTATCCTGTACTTTCACAAACATAGTGATTGTACTTCACATGGCTTAAAAAATCTCCTGGCTGGTATTCAACTATTATCTGGAAAAACACAAAGAATGAAAAATCTCATATAAATGTATGCAAGAGTTAATTTAGTATTCTTATAAATTATGAAATATTTTTGGAAAGGACTACTGTTAAGCAAATCATGAAGAAATACTGTCTCATGATTTTACTAAGTGATTATTTATATTTCTTAAATGAAAACCAAGAACAAAGTCTGTTGTTTCTTCACTGTAGTTCCGATGGCATTAGTGATGGGAACATGTAATTTAGGAAAGCAATACAATATACTTTGAACCTTTCCAACAAGATTCAAGGACATTGATTATATTTGACAATCATGATATTTATTAGCAGCTGTGGGGTATTTTTTCTCCCATTAGCAGTTAACATTGCTAAAGGAAATTATATATATTTTATATGAATAGCTTGATAGCTATTATCGCATTAATTAAAATGTGCTTATCTCAACAGAAATCTCAAAAGACAATTCTTTGATTTTATTATCATACATATTTAGAAATCTGGATATGGGGAGAATACAGTGGCTGAGAATCTCATCCAAACTTTAGTGCCTTTCCAAACTTTTTTGTCACCCTCAGCCTGTACCTCTTGCCACTCTCCAAGGCAAGATGGCCTTAGCAGCTCTCAGCACTGCATGCAGCCATAGTGACATTTAGTGATGATGAGCATTTCCTTCTGTGCAACTTCTTCCAAAAGGTGGAACATCTGACATCTTTTCCCCGAAATCTCATTAGACAGGATTAGATGCCTTGCCAATGTCTAAACCAATCACTGTCAAGAAAAATGTCATTTATATGGTTGGCTAAAAGCAACACTGATTCAACCAGTGAAGTTTGGAATTTAATAGTGTAAGGAAAAACTTTAATAGTATGTTTTGTCAGCAAGGTATAAGAGAACTAAAAGCAGTGGTGGTAGTGATGGGGCTGCAGATGGGTGGCTGGCAGTCTACAATAATATTGTTAAAAATTCTTAGTAATGATGATTAAAATTGAACATACTTCCTAGTGTAGATAATATTGATGTATCATCCAAAAATTTCTGAATCTCCTTTCTAGGAACGTGTGTCCATTTTTTAAGTTCTATGTGTTTTACTGCTAAATATTATCAATGGCATGCTCCAGAGAAATGCTCTTGTCTTATCAGAGCTGAGCTGTCTATATGAACAGCTTAGGTTCAAAGAGGTGACCCATAAGTAATAAATGGCTAGTGGAATACAACAGTTCAGGTCTCCTGACTCTAGATGGAGCAAACTATGCAATTTACCTTCCAGAGCTCCCCATGGGACCAAGTTGAGTCTGTACTTCACCTGAAATCATACCCTTGCTTGACTTCTCTCCTTTTCTTAAGCTGTTTCCTACATTTCTTTTATTAGTTTCTCCTGGAAGAAATTCCTTACAAAATCACTTACTCTTTAATACTTGGCTTAGGGGCTTCTGGGAGAACTTGACCGAAGATAGCTACAAAATTATTTACGAGCACATTCAACATCTGTTATTTTTAAATATTAACCAATCATGTAATAATAATGTTTCTAATAGATTTGATTTATTAGAAAAAAGAAAGATGACACAATTAAAAAATAATATTTCAACTCAATTTCTTGATTTAAAATCTTCACAACTAATATTTTTATGAAAGGAGTATCTTATGTCCCATCACTTATTCATACATATAGCTGATTTGCTATGCTTTATGTGGCAATCTATATTTAACTAAGATCTTGTCTTAGTTAGGCATTGGAAACCCTAAAGCAGATGCAAATTATTAAAAAGGTGAAATAACTTTATAAAAAATTTTATACTGTAACTGTTTTTATAAGATCACTAAAAATTATTTTAAGATACATATGTATTTCTAAAAGTTTTAAATAAAGTTTTTCATACTTTATAGAAATAAAAAATTAAATTAGTGTCTTATAGAAAATTAGTGTCTTATTTGAATTTGATGAACCCATATAGTGAATAGTATTGACTTTTTTTCAGCTCAACTTTTATTTTGCTTTTATAACCTTAAGTTTTTAAAACAAATATAATCTTATCAATAGGTGATAATTCTTAATTATTAAAGAATTCTTCCAAGAAATAAGCAATTAAGAAATATTTTAAGACTTTGGAATTACACAGAGTCCAGTTCTATACAGCACAGCTGTATACTCATGAAATACCTAAGTACTTTGGAATTCATCGGCAAGTGATTTTGTTGGCAAATAGCTCTTGCTTACTCTTCCCCTTCATAAGGACAGGATCTAACAAGGTCTACACTCTGAAACTCTCTAAGACCGCTAAAGTAGGAAGTCACTCTTGAAATAAGACATTTCTTTTGGTGATGACCTCATCTGAAAGGTCAAGGAGTGAATAGAAAATTCTTAGAGACTGAAATGGCATTGCCAAGAAAGGAAAGGAAGTCACTTACTTCATTATTTTCAAAGGACTTTTTTGTCTGAAAGTCAGATTAGGGCTTTCCAACCTCTGCTTTTTCCCTCATTAAATCTTTCACAAGAAAAAATTTGATTCCTTGCTTGTTTCCCCTGAAATAAGGAGTATGGATTTCTATGCTTCCTGTGCATTTTCTCTGGATAAATTTGATAACGAGTGACAATTGACATCTAATTTAAAGAACATAAAAGAAAGTTTTCTTAATTTATCATGGCTTAATTTATGTATACATGATATCAAATATGCCTTTATTTTAAAACATCTTATTTTTATTAAGCATATAAAATATCCATGTAATTCACTGTTTCTACTTTTTTTTACTCAGTTATTTTGAGAGTATTTAAAAAAAGGAATATTTCATTGTGGGATTATTTTGTAAACTTTAAAATATATTTTGTATTCATTAATTAGTTATATATATATTTTTAAAGGCAATATGCATAATAAAATGATTATAACATTAGTATAAAGGAGAAATGCAAACATCTTCAATACAAAGAACATGACACATTTTAAATAAAGCACACAAGTTAAGGCAGTTCATGGAGGAAGGTAACACATGGGAGAATGAGAAAGTTCTTAAAAATAACATGTAATTTTATGTATGTATGTATGTATCTATTTTTTAGGTGAGGCAACCCTTGGTTGCCCTCACAGATGGCAAAGACCTTGTCAGTTTACAATCCTTTATTTATTTATTTTTTTATGTTTTTATTTTTTATTTTTTACACCTACAGCATCTGGCCTTCCTAGGTGGTCTCCCATTCAAGTACTAACCAGGCCCAACCTTGCTTAGCTTCTGAGATCAACCAAGATCCAGTTTTTTCAGGGTAGCATAGCCATAGACGAAGGTGACATATCATTTGATTTAAAGGAGAGTCCAATGAGAAAACGTGATCACTTCTTGAGAGATACGTATATTCAAATTATGCATAAAAAAATTATCCAGTTAATCTGGAAGCTTCATATATGGTAAAATTTGTAGTTTTATTTCAGATAATAGAACATCCTCAATACCAACCTACAGTGTGGGATTAATTTGGAAAGTGTCAGAAGTAAATTTTTTTGAGAATAAGAATTACATTTCCAAAATTTTAGAAAGATAAAACTGACAGTAGGGATGTGTCTGTTACCTTGGAGGAGGAGAAACTTATAGCATGATGGAAAGTCAGGTGGTAATTATAAAAAGCCAAAGCAGGATAGTGGGACAGATAACAGTACCATAACAGATCCGTTGACAATGAAAAATGATTAGAATTAGTGGACAAGCAGAGGTGAGGATTTGTAAGTATATAGTGGCTTCCTAAAAAATATGGTGAGATGAAAGAAAAAGGTAACAGTAATAATCACAAACAGTGCACAATGAGAGTTTCTTATATATTATATGTCAGGTATTTTTCTAAAAGCTTTACGTTAAATAGCTTTTTATTCTTATGGCATGTCTGTCATCACAGGGCCTCAAGTCAAGAAAGCTATAGTAATAATCACTATTAAGTAGACAAAGCGATTACCCTTTTATGTAAGAGTGTTCCTAATTCCACAATTCAAGTAAATTGTTTTCAATTAACATTAATTTTTTAATTAAGAATTTTTCGATGTGGTTCCATAGTGTAGTGGTTAGCACGTCTGCTTTACACACAGAAGGTCCCTGGGTTCACGCCCTAGTGGAGCCATGGTTCATGGTCATCTGCCATGCCACCCTGAATAAACCTGAAGTCTAATCTCAGAAGCTAAGCAAAGTTGGGCCTGGTTAGTACTTAGATAGGAGACCACCTAGGAAGACCAGGTGCTGTAGGCATTAATAATAATAATATAATAATAATAATCTGTATAAAGATATTATATCATGCAACTTCCCATTTATATTACTGTAAATAATCTTTATTGGTCTCATACACAGACACACGTGTGTGTGTGTGTGTGTGTGTGTAGTGTGTATATATATTATATATAGCATATATATTTAGTTAAACCTCTACTCAGAGAATATATTTCTTGGATGTTTCCCAAGAAAATATTATTTCATTGGAAATTCTACTGAGATTGGTTCTTATTACTTTGACCAATGGATAATGATAGAGTTAAAGATTTGGTGGAATCAAGAAGGGGCAGAAAACAACATTTCTTTACATTTCAGAAAATTTCTGGAAAAGTAAAAACCACCTTCTAAACTCTGAAGTGTATTCTCTAGGGTATATTAGAATGTTCTATTGCTCAGAGGTGGCTGGCCTCTTTGCTCTATTCAGGCCTTCAAATGATTGGATTAGGCACACTGACATCAATGAAAAACAATCTGTTTTACTCAAAGTTCACTGACTTAAATTTTCATCTCATCTAAAAACACCCTCACAGAAACACCCAAAATAATGTTTGAATAAATATTCTTGTGCTTAGCAAAGTTGACACATAAAATTAACCATCACAATAGGCTATACATTCCAAGACTCTCTAAAGGACACTATCTGAGGTATAACTTTCTGATTATGGGCTTAATGACAGAGATCATTGTATGTATTAGAAATGTAAAAATGAAGAAAAAAGAGAGGAGAAAGTTTGGGTTTTTCAAACTACCAATACCCAGTGAAAAGAACAGTGATAAGAAACATTAAATCTTCTTATAAGAGAATACCACGTCCAAAATTAAGGCAAAATCACATTTAAATTGAAAATAATTTTTCACATGAAGATTTGGTAAAACAAAACTATTTATTTGTACTAGCAAAAGACTTCTTGCTAATCTTATTGCAAAATAAGTCTATAAAACCTGCACTTTCTGTCCTTTACTTTTAGAATAGATCAGTCTCATTAAAAGAAGTAGATCATATGCTGTTTCTTTTCTATGCATAAAGAACACTTATGTGACATGGATCTTTTTATGTAGTAATAAAATAAAAAATTAATTATCAAGAAAAATACTGGATGTCATAACGTAAGATTTTCTCTCTCTCTTTTTCTCATAGTAATTTGTGAAGAAAAAATATGCAGGATGACAAGATTTCTATACGCTTTCTTCCAAGCCTTAAGTTATATAACTTATGTTTTTAAAGACGTTATAGATGGTTGCTTATGGATGTCATTGTGTTCATAACGAGGGCCGTGTGTCAGGCCTAAACTGTGCACTCTAGACGATTCAGACCTCTTTCAGCAAGTATAAAACAGAAGCTTGATGGAAAAGAAAAAGTAAATAAATAAATTTTAGAAACTTTGGGATGCTGTGACTCAAATCTCTTTCCCACGTCATGGAATGTCCAAGTTGGAAAAAATAACATACTTACATTAGTATTTACTATGTGCTAAACAGTTACCGTATATTATGTAATTTAGTACTTTCAACAAGGTTGTAAAGTGTATGTTACAGAAAGTTCTATCTTGCCAGTGAGATTTCAACTGGGAGTAGTTAAATAACTTCCCCCAATGTCAGTAATCACATTCTAATAGAAGAAAATTATATAAGGTATACATGTTTAGTGTGGTGTACAATGTGGTTGATCTAGTATGTGTGTTCATCATCACATTTTGTCCTCTGATTTTCATACATGGTATTGAAAGAACACAAGACAGTCCTCTTTTTGAGCCAGCCAAAAAGACAATAAAGCTAAGAATAAAAGTGTTTGTCCTGGTTCATTCAGCAGGAACATGGCAGATGGCAGTTCTTTCCAGGATTATGGTTTGGGGAAAGCTTAAGCAGATAATTATTACTTGCATATTAACTGAAATAGAAACTTAATTTAGAGGTCAGGATCAAGGGATTTTAGTATTGAATTCATTGCTGAGTTACATTTTCTTTCAGGCATTTTCTGAGGCATCACATGGCCTTCTAACTTCCCAAAAGCCAGGTGTTTTTACTGTAAAGAGTATATTTATGTTTATTTTATTTTATGCATGTGTAGTCTGTGCACATGTCAAAAACCAAAGCGATGACTAAGAACACATCTGCATCTTATGATATGCTCACCTCCCCTTGGGAAAGCAAAATGTTCAGGGCAATGCTTGCTCTTCATGATCATTTGAAGAGACTCAGCACTTTTCAGAATTGTGTGTGTGTGTGTGTGTGTGTGTGTGTGTGTGTGTGTGTGTGTGTGTGATATCCACATTGGAAAATAAAGAGTATTCTAATATGCCTTCAAGAATATTTTTCAAAGTAACATTTCATTAAGTTGACTCATTCAAAAGAGAAAAGTAACATATTTATCTGGAACTTGGCAAAGACAGAATTCATATATATATATATATATATATATATATATATATATATATATATATATAATGAATAGGACAAAAAACACCATTCCAGGACTAGTCTTGACAATGCAATTGCTTATTCTTTCAAAAAATGTTAGAGGTTCCATAATTGCATGCCAGACACTGTCACAGCTGACAGAACCTGCAATGCATGAGATCTATTTCTTTCAAGGAGTTTGCAGAATATCTAGTCTATAGGCTGTTAAGTTGATCTCTAAACTTATTCCAAATAACTCAGGAGCCACTGGTTTGATTTTAAATTTCCAGCACAAAGTTAGTACAAAATAGACATTTTTAAATGAGCAAATGACAAAAGCAGAGAGCCAATATGGGTAGAAACACTTTCATGCTAAATGCCTTGATTGCAATTATTGCTGGAGTCAGGCACTGATGTCTGAGTACAGACGTATGGGAACTATCTTATCCTCCATCTGGTTGTACATTTTCATGCGATAATTGGCTTCTAATTCTGAATAATGTTTATAAAACATCTAATAAAAAATCACATTTAGAAAAGAAGAAAACAAAGGTAACAATTGATTCATAGATTCAATAACTTTGGAATCATCAATTTTCTTTAAAAACCTCTTTGTCTTGTAGATTTTCTTTAATCGAGGAAGCACTTGCCTTTCTTGAAATAAGCCCTAAGGTAATAATGTATATAGGATAGTAAATCTAAGCCTAGCATTTTAATGATTCAACAGTTATGATAAATTCATGACAATGAAGTCAGAAAGTTGATGTGTTGATCATACACTTCCTCAAAGGTGAACAACATGAGGGAAAGTAGTTAGTTCGTGGTTCATCGTAATCCCTCAAAATGGTGATCACAACTTCAAATTTCTAGATTTATTAGAAGAGACATATAGGACTCTCTTCATTATGTCTTAGAAATGAAGTTCCATAAAATTTTTCCAGTATAATCAATATTGTGGGGAGTAAAAGATAAAAAAGACACCAAGAAGTTTCTGTCTCTCATGTTTTTTCAAAAGAAGAGGAGCTGAATTTATACCCCATTTCTGCCATTTTCATGCCATGTGCCCAAGTTTGAATGTCACATTCTTCTCTCGATTAATTTCCTCCTTAATTACAATGTGAATAGCAAAGGTAATGCACTCCTACTGGGAGTGCGGAGAGATTTTAATTATATGGCATATATAAAGTTATAAGTTTCTAGTACATAATAAATTCTCTGTATGTATTAGTTTTTATTCTTCCTCTATGAATGGTTCTTATACTCATGCATTGTCTTCCACAAGCATAGTGACTGTGAAGTGGCATCAAATAAAATTAAGGCAGGAAAGGACAATGCTGGACAGACATGTGCTCCTAGTGATCATAATATGATGCTTCTTGGTGCTACTCCTATCTCAACCAACTCTAATTATCACAGGAGATCTTAAAGAGAAATAATGGGGGAGAAGTTCTTTCTTTTTATGTCTTAGAAGGTAGTAGTTTTCAAACTTGGTTCTAACAATTAAAGCTCCCTGAGCCCCAACACAGTATGTCTGCACCAGCCCTCAGAAATCTATTTTTTTAAATGTTTCACAAGTGATTTTAATATGAACAGCATATAGTCATCACTGCTGTGACATATATTCAATCTAAAGTCTATGATTGGTCTTTACGGAGCAGATTAATATCCCTTATTTTAAAAGGTTAGCAATAATTACAAGGATAGATTTTTTATTTTGAAGAAGATCTTGAACCCATCTCTAAAGAGAACTGAACTTAAAATGTGCTTGGTCATAAGCATTTATTTTCTAATTTATTTCTGCATTGGTATCTCCATAAAACAAGGACAACACAATGAAAACAACACTACTGAATGTTTCTGGCACCAAAACAAAACCAAAACTAAAACACTTGACTTCTTAGCCATTACAAATGCTGACCTTTATGTGAAAAAAATCTTATAGCATAATATAGATATCACCAGCCGAGAGAATTAAGGTGATTTTTTCCCCTGGAAATTTTCCTAAATATATTATAGTTTATTACTCTGAGATATATTTTTGTCGCTTCTGGCAGAACACTTAGTTCCATTTGGTTTTTAAATTGAATTGAATTTATGATCATAAACTGTGTAGTTAAGACTATTCTGATCAAAACTGTCTTTATGTGAGAAAATCCATCTACCGCTTCCATTTTGTATTAGGAAATAAGAGAAATAAAATATATTTTTGATTTAAATTAAGTCCATTTATTTAATCATAACCAAGTTCAAGTTTAATATAAAATATTTTATGCCTTTTCAAATTCTCAACAGTTGTACTGATTTTTGCCCCTTTAACATCTGGATCTGTTAAATACATGTCACAGCATGTGTGACTATATTATCAGAAACATAAATTTGTTATAAACACATATACACATGGATAGTACCTTGCAAGGCATAGTTCTAAATGCAATGGAAAGATTTTTAAACAGAAGTCTAATCTTTCTCTGTGTGTGTGTGTGTGTGTGTGAAAGAGAGAGAGAGAATACTCACATTGCTACCAATTTACTGTCTGATTTTAGATGAGACTCCACAAATTTTTAAAGGCAAAATACGCATTCCTGTTTAATTAAACTACTGTTTGAAGCTAATTTAATGAGATTCGACATGGAAAATGCTTTATTCCCAAAGAAACAACTAAGTTTTATGGATTTAATAGTATCTCAATAATATTAATTTTTGCCTTTTTATTGGGAAATTTTTTCCTTCTGAATTTTATGAGTTTTATAAACTCACATTGGGATATTTTGCCCAAAGTTCCTGTTTTGCCAAGTATAGAGCATATGTTTCAAACATGTTTTCTCTAAAAATTTTTACATGTATGTCAAATAAAATTTAATCTTTGTGTTCTATATTTATTTACATTTACACTTAACCTCATCAAAATGTTGTTATGTGAGAGTTTTCTGAAATCCAAGAGAAATTACAAGGCTCCCAATGTCCCAAGAAGACACTGCTGAAATTAAAATATTTTGTCTTTTGGATATTTGTTTTTCAGTTTTAGTTCATATTTTAAGAAATAAAAATAATAAACAAATTGTATCCCCCTTTTTATTTTTGATTGAAATTTTTAATATTTAAATAATTAATACAGAGCACTCATATTTACTAAATCCTTTTCTTCTAAGGAATTTAAAACAATGTGGATTGCAACTCACCAATTTTTTTATCCCATTATTCTGGCTCTAGTATTCTCATGGTTGTAATTCTAAAAATGCATTAAATAGCCTATTGTACAAAATGACTAATTGTGCATACACATTCATCACAGAGTTTTGTGTGACACAAATACAAAAAAAAAAAATAAGAAAAGGAGGGAACATCATTTTCAAATGATTAGGAAAAGAACATCGTAGTGATGGATAATGAGAGGCATATGGATTAAATAACCTGAGGAGATATGGCTAAAGCCTCAAGTAATACAGGAGAAAATTTCTGTGCAGACAGGAGCTATTTTTGTTGACGTAACATCTCAAAGGCTGAAGAAAATTAAATTTATGTATATATAAAATTATGAAGATTAATTAAAGAGCTGTATAAGAACCAATTTAATCATTCTCAGGCTACTCTTTTCCATTGTTACTGATGGCCTGGAGGCATTATTTTGAGGATTGGACAAGAAAAATTCAGGATTTGCATTCTCAACCAAGTGACTTTGTATAACGAAGTATATGTCAGATGACCTCCCACCTTTCTGAAGGTAGCTAGACATTCAAGGGAAGGAAACCGACAAAAACAAAACAAGACAAAACCAGAGTATAGGTTCCTCAACATCCAATCTCCTTTTTTAGGAGCACAGCCTCACATTTGCAAATCTGAGTCTCAACAAAAAGCAAAATTCACTAATTAGTAGGCCACATTAACAACAGTTCTTAGAGCTCACAGAATGGTAAATTTCAAAAGGCAAGACTGGCCACAAGGTATTTTTCAATCTCAGGAATATAAAACACATTTTTAAATGTAGCGTTTATATACTAAATAACAGTTTTAAAACATTCAAGTGTAATAATCTTAAGAGCTAGAACAATTCACAAAACTATTGGTTCTGAGTATTTTTCCTCTGTCCTATGCTCTTGTCTTCCTCAGAGACATAACCATTTTTCCTAAATATTGCTTTAAATTCTCTTACATATTAAAAATACACAGATATTTATTAGATAGATTTGCTTATGAGATTTCTAAATATAGTTATATATCAATCTAACTCAATCAATGTAATATACCTTGACTTGATTTTTTCCTATTCAAAATTTCTAATATTCATTTATTTCACAGCAAGAAATTGTCCTTCATTGAATTTTTAGTTACATAGTGTTCCATTATGTGAATTGCAATATACTTTTTTCTTCTATGGATGGACATTTGAGTTCTAATATTACAGTGAAGAACAACACTGCTATGAACATTCCATGGCTTGAAAATGGCTGCAAATTCTTTGACACTCTGCCTGTGAAAAAGTTTGGACTATTTCCTCTCTTTTTGAATCTGGATTAGTTTGTAATGCTTCAATCAATGAAATGGAAATAAAATTATGCCTTTCCAGTTGTAGATCTAAGCTTACAGAAGACATACAGTTTATGCCTTGGAATCTTACAGATATGAGCTGCCATGTAGTCTTTATATACTCTGAGGTGGTCTGCCTATCCTGCTACACAGACCACATGGAGAGACTCTGAGACCACGTAGAGATAGGCAGAGGAGCCATCCAAGGCCATCCTTCAGCTGCCCCCATGAAGATGCCAAGTACGTGAGTACAGCCTTCTGGAAAGCTCTAGACCAGATCAGTCACCAGTGGGATGCCATTGAATGACCCCAGTGATGGCACTTGCAGCAGAAATATCACTAAAAAGAGCCCAAGACTGAGTCCTAATTCAGAGTATAAAGTGCATAATAAAGTGAATGTTGTTTTAAAGCACTAAGCCGATAAGAGCTTTGTTATGTAGCAACAGATTATCAAAATACTCCTGGTACGTTGTGAACATGAATTTTGGTAGGAACTATACTCAACAGTGAGATTTATGAGGCAATGCAAAGTGCTTTTTCCAAAGTGATTATGCCAAATTATACTCCCACCAACAGTGTAAAATGTAGATCTTTTCCTACAATTATTCACATTTTATCTTTTCTCTTTAGCACAATGCCCATTTTTGCCTTATTGCCCATTTTAGGAGTTATTAGCTTACTTCTTACTGATTTGTAAGAGTTATGAATTTGAAAACTTACTTTTCTTCATTATATCTTGCATGTGTTTGTGTGTATACATGTTCTCTTTATAATATTTTTTGATGAACATGTGTTAATTTTTATCTACTCAAATTTATAATGTTTTTTTTCATGCTAAGTACTTTGTGTAGCTTGCTTAAGAGACTATCTCTATTTTTGGATCAAATATATTTGCTTATATATTAATCTAAAATATTGATATTTAACTTTCACATCTATAATCTGCGAGCAATCTAATCTCTGTTTAGAGTGTGTATATGTGTGTACAAGTGATGTAGATATCAAATTTTATTTTTTTCATGGGTGATTGATTGTCTCAATATATTTGCTGATTTCCAATCAGTCATATACCAAGTACCAATATATGTAGGGTCTATCTTGGCCTCTATTTTCTCTTTGATTCATCTTCTTGTCTACCTCTACATTAATACTATACTCTCACTGCTGTATACTCAATGCTAATAAGAAAACCTACTAAATAATGGTATTCAACAAATACTTGTTAGATGAATGAATTAATACTGCTTTATAATAAATTATGAAATATTGTAAGGCAAGTTCTCTCATCTCATTCTTCCTCAGGAGTGCCTTGCTTAATTCTAGGTCTTTGATCAATCATAGACATTTTAGATTCAAATTGTTAAAAGACTTGAAATACAATGTTGGTTTTTCACTCTTAATTATGGAAACCCTAATAATTAATCTTCAACAGTTATCGATACTTTGTTCTTGTGTTCACTTTTTTCCTATAACATTTTTTGAAAATCCTGGACACCACTCAATATTATCAATACATACTTTGGTATTAATCTCCAAGAAATTCAGATTTTATGTAATTTCAATGCTATTATCAAGCAAGACCAAATTAGAGTAATTTCTTAATATAGTACCTACTTCGTTTTCAATTTTCCCCAATTATTTCAAAGATTTTTCTTACCCTTGGTTAGTTCAATGAGGTTCCAAGCAAGAACTGCCCATGGCTTTTAGGTGTTCAGTTTCTCTCTCTCCCACCATTTCTCTATTGCTATCATATCTCTTTTAATAACATTGTCTTCCTCCATTTAAAGAATTATTTTTAAGACAAATTTTGATTTTGATTTTTAATTAGCCAAAAGTATTGGGTACTTGGAATGCATAAGTAGAGAGTGGTAATGAAGATTCAGCCAATGGTAACAGTTAAGTTAATGATGAGAATGTGAGAACTGAGTCAAAGTATTAATAATAATAGTGGCAAATTGTAGGCTCATCTTCTAGGACTGTAGAAGCAACTGACATTTTGTTACATGAAAAATGTGTTTGTTTGATCTCTTATGATTCACAATATTCATGAGTCTTCACCCTCTCATTTCTTTAAATCTCAACCCTCCCCTTCATCTGTGATCTATCTAAGGGAGTTCTTTCTGTCTCTAGACTGCATGGCCCATAAATACATTGACAACAAACAACGGTGACAAATGGCAACGAAAATCTAAAATTTACCCCTGCTCACTTCCTGGGATATGTTCCAACCACATCCCAAAATTCAAAATATATGCTTTTTTATATACATAATTTTATTATTTCAAATTTTATAATCAACATTTTTAAATGATTTTGGAATTAACCATCAAACTCTTCCTCTTGGAAAAAAAGCAGAAAAACAAAACAAAACACATTTTATTTTAAAGGAATAAATTGTTCCAGAATATCATGCTATTTGTGATGGATTTTATTAATTCTAAAGACTGATAGCTATTTCAACTGGAATTTACAAGTTAAAAGACTAATTATCCTTCTAACATCTTTGATATCTGGAAGCTAGAAATTGACTGACATGAGTTTGCATTATGAGATTCAATTATTTAGACAGGCATGCTCTGAAAATATGAATTTGACTCACCTTTTGGAAACCATGCTCTTGACCCCAAAAAACCACTTGCTTGTTAATAACACTGTTTGAAAATATAAACACACAAGTTCATCACCTCTTGGGACTGCAAGTCACTCTGCACATATCCCATCATTCCATGATGAAGTCATCTATTTCTTCTTAATTTGAATAGCTTTAATCAGATCAAAATGTTCCTTCTAAAGAATTTCTTTTTTCAATTCAGGAAAAAACTCAAACATTCTTTTAAAAACTCTTTACAATATACCACATTGTAATTTACTTTGCATCAACAAAGTACAAATAACAGAAATACTCAAATTCTATTTTGAAAGTCTGTATGCATTAAACTAGTTCAGAACCTGATTAGGTTTGCATTTTTTTTTTTACTTTTATTGTAATAATTCTGGCAATATATTTTGAAGCTGTCTACTATGTGATATGTGTTTTAAAACTAAGGAATTTTATAACGATCTAATCTTGGAATACTCCTTTTTATTAAGTCGGTTTGTGTTTTTCTTTGCTTTGAAAGCGAGGGCCTTGACTAAGACATCAGTTTGTCACATGATGATTATAAAAAGGCTGATAGAAGGTTGTTCATAATTTCTCAGGATATCAGGCACAAGCCAGGACTACCCTGACCACACTGGAATGTATGAGTATCTTTTTCATAAAAGTATTTTATAGAGGTATTGATAAACACTCCAAAGACTGCACATTTTCTCCTGTTGTTAAAAACTTGAACAGTCTCCCCACCCAACAATTTGCTTCATTAGCTCTCTCTTGTAAACATTCTTTTAAAAAAATATTTAAAACATGTTTTTTTTAAAGGTATGTTTATTTTTGGTTTATTTGTTAAACTTAATTTGTCCTGCCTAGAATCACTAAAATGAAAGCTTGTGATAACTAGCAATAAGATTCAATGTGGTTTTCCTTTTCTTTTTTGTCCAATGAAAACTATTTCCAGTTTATGTAGTCTACATATGAAAATTAATGAGAAGAAATAGCAGTGACCAGACCATAAACATTCAACATGATTGTTAAGTTACTGTTCCAACAAGGTAAACAAATGGTATGTTCCACATTTTGAGAATTGTGAACAAGTATTCAGTACATAATGATGGAAACTACTTTGTCCAAGGCATCAAAGGAAATAGACTGAAACAAAATATCCAGTCCTAACCTCAATATAATTATAATTTTCTTAGAGTTCAAGGCATGCTTACAACAACAACCAAAAAAAAGGAGGCAATAAATGACAGCAGAGATAACACCAGATAGAAGTTCTCTGTGGGTTGGAATAATCACGGACCTGATGACCTGAAATTGGTTTTAAAGAATTATAAGATTTAAAATAGAAAAAAACTTAAAATCACAGTTAAAGGTTAAAGCCTATTTTTTTTAAGTGTCAGTAAAATGTGGTCTTAAAAGTATCCAGGCAGGATTTTTGAATCTTTTGGGGTTGATCTCCCATTAAGTAGAGAACTTGCCTTGCAGCAAGACAGATGGACTTGAATGTTGCCCCGGAAAGAGGCCTCCAAGGGTTGAGGGAGAGTTTAAATTCTCTCATCTGCATTCCATCCCTCTCCACTCCCTGAAGACTGACAACCAGGGATTTTAAAGTGGGCGTTTATCCACTGCTAAGAACAGTTCTGGGACGATTTGTTCAATTAAGGCAAACTACAGAGAAACCATGTGTGGGTGACTGCTTTTGCGTGAAATTTTGAATAAACTTGAAAAATGTCCTACAGGCAAGATTTTCTTCTTTGTCACAAGTAATCCTGAGACAAATGAGCCCCCAGCTGGAACTGACTCACTTGAAATGTATGAACATCTCCAATCCTCTCCCTCATCTGTCTCTAACTATGCATTCTTCTCCTCTAGCTTGTTAAAAAAAAAAAAATCTGTATTAGGTATTGTCTCCTCTGTCTACCCCTTTAAGATAATCAACGATAGCTCTCAATGCTGATTCTAAAATTGTATGAAGGTCTAAGTTTAGATGGTGAGGTCTGGGTTAAGGTTAATTGGGCAAGTATTACAAACAGAAGGCGTTTCTAAACAAAAAGGAGTACTTGCCTTCAAATTATCTGCTCAAGCCCCAGCGATTTTGACTTTATGCTAGTAAAGGGGTTTGCAAATTAGGTTTGCAATTACCTACAATGTGAGTGAGTGTAGTGTGACAGTAACATTTCCTGTACTGCTATTGGAAATATAAATTGATATAATCTTATTAGAGATATTTAGCAATAGAGAATTTTACATGTTTAGAAACAAAAAATATTTATACCACTTGACTATATAATTCTCAACTCTAAAGAATGCTTTTGACATGAATTAAAATACCTTCAGAAGAGCAATGTAAAAATAAATTAAAACACTTATCTGTGGATGGTGGAACTATGAATTATTTCTCAAAATGTCTGACTCGTCCTCTAAAGCTTGTTAATCAAGGGATTTAGTAAATGGGGCTGTTCTTTACTATTAGTATTTTCATAGTTGTGTAAGCATATCTAAAAAATTTTTCATCATGTGTGCACACACACACATACACATGCACAGAGCCCTCCAGAAAGAAGACAAGAAACTTCTAACAAAGCAAATGAGAACATTTTCTTTTCAAATGGAGAAGTAGTTTTTAAGAAGTGTGAGTGAACCTCAATCTTTAGGTCATAGCTCTCAGCCCTGATTAATTTAAAACATTTCTTCTTTCCAATTAAAATACAAATATTCAGTGTTTGATATAAATCAGTGAAACAATGGGGTTGCTGATGTTCATTTACTGTGAGCAAATATTCAGTCATTTCTATTTATATGCATGCAAAATATTTTCTACTCTTCATCTTCAACTATACTTGCTTTGGTATTATTAGGTATTAAAAAAGAACATATACTTATTAATATAATTTACTCTGCTGATAATATATAACAAAATATTTTATTTATATCAAAAGTTATTAGCAATAACTTTTTATAAATAATAATATAATTTAGCTCTATATTATGCTATCAGCTAATATATTTAATATATAAATAACTTTATTAAACACACCCAATATATTAATATTAATATTAATAATATATTTATTAAACACATTAGACATATTAATATTAATATTAATAATATTAATGATGTGTTTAATATTAATATAATGACACATAATATAATAATATATAATATATTAAATATTAACTATATTAAATATATTTATATATTAATAACTTTTATTAATAATAATATAATTTAGCTCTATATTATGCTATCAGCTAATATATTTAATATTTATGAAATATTTTATTATTGTAATAAAACTACTTTATTTGAGTATTTTAACAAATTGTTATGTAATAATATTAACTTATTATATAATACCATTTTATTATATCGATAATAAAATGTTATTTTATTAAATAATATTTTATTGAAATAATATTTTATTTGTTGCCCAATCCGTTTATAGCACTTCCTCTAGTTTCCAATTTGATCAAAATGTGAATATTTAGATACTCATAGCTTCTGCTACAGGATAAAGATCTTTCTCCTGGGAGTTCTGATAGTGGGTAACAAAATCAGTATGATGGAGACAAAGGTTGAGATATATTACTTTAAATAACAAACTTTCATGAAAAGCCAGTTACAGAAGAAATAATTTGTATAACCATTTTATCCCTGGTATGACAAAAATATAAATATTTTCTAACTTTTTAAACTCCTGTTATACAAAATAAAAGATATTTTGTGAACTTCACATATATATATATACACATCATATACATCACTGCATATCTGAATCACATATTCTATATCAGAATGTTAGCTCTAGAAAATAGCATCAAAATTTTCCAGTCTAGATATTTCTTTTTACAAATTTGAAAAGATCATCACATAATTATTATTAGATTAGAGAGTGGAATCCCCAGTCCAGTCTAAACTTTGGAAAGTACTTAACCTAGAGGTGGTGCCATGTAATCTCAAAACTAACAAACAAATACAGATTCTCTTTTCATTTTGTGTTCATATACTTGATGTGCCATATACTTGATGCTATAATCTGTTGCAAAATATATAATAATCAAAGGGAATAAATGATAAAAAATCTACTAAGCTCTACATTTTCTATAAGGTTTTTAAGTATGTAACTCATTTACTTATTACAACCACTTTTAGGATGATACATTATAATCCTTGTGGTACTCATAAGAATACTGAGATTCAGAGATCCAAGAAACAAACTAAATGTACTGAAATCACAATTTTAACCAAAGTATAGGTTAACCACATATAGAAAAATCTCAAAGGAAACTAGGATAGCACAGTGACATTGTGCCAAGCTTAGACTCAAAATCAGGAACAGGATACCAGAACCTAGAAAGAGAGGGTTTCAGAGAAGACATTGCTTTTAGAGAAGTAATGACCTGTGTCTAGAGGCAACCTCACAGGAGGGCATCCAAGGGGTTTAATATCGTCTCTTCACTCTCATTTCTCTCTCTGATGGTCAATGAGAACTCCCCAGGTATTTACTTGATCATGAACTCAATGCAAACAAATTAGATGGTAGATTGCCAGCAAAGCAATGCCAACTCAATAAATAAAACATATAAGGCAATACATATGTATTATATTAGTAGAAATATAGCATTCAGAACAAGGAGAGTGTTGGTACACACTATTTGGCATTGGTCATGTAGCACATTTTTGTACATTCCTGGGAGATTAATTTGAAAAAAAAGAAATATTGGAAAAAATGCACCATTTTGAAAGAAAGAATAGCCATATGGTTCACAGTCTCAAACATGCTTGACACTGAGAATAGAAAGTCATAACAGAGAGGAAAGAAAAGGAAAAATGTAATATATACAAATTATAATTGACAAGTCATCCATGGTTAATGAAAGAATGGAAATACCACTTAGATTACATTATGCAAAAATAGGAGATCTTGGATTACTTAACTAAAAAGATCAAGGAGAGTCCTGCTTTATTCATGTGTCAACCCCTAAAATTATGGCTATATTGGGGTCAGTTGTGTAATTCTGGTCACCCCGATCACATGCCACTAAAATAGTCTCACTAAGGCTACAAAGAGTGAAGGAAGCAAGAAAGCAAGAAAGTTCAAAGAGGGAAGAACAGAGAAGAACAACATATTCCTTATAGGTGACGAGCATTGTCCTTAAAAGATTCTCATGAGAAAAGAGCATTAGAATTGATCTACGTAGGTCCACAGGACTTATATTGGGCAACTTCAGGAAGTCAGATATTGACTAAGTTGTTTAAATCTGTCTATGTATGAAATCAACAGTGTTATAATTATCACTAGAAGTGTATCAGCAAAGAGTAAGAAGTTTTCTTTATTCTTTCTCTGTACTAGAAATCTCTAATTCTAAGGGTTTCTGTGTGATCCATTACCAAGTAGAGTTTAGAAACATGGTATTTTTTTTATTGAGCATTTAAATTTTCTTTTTTTTCTCCACCATTATCTCTCAGAGTTCAACGTGTGAGAGAGAGGACTCTTGCTTCAGGCACAATGATATTGCATTTAACCAGTGAGTGATTTATTGGGAAGCATAATATATACATAAACTGACTTAATGAATAGGCTGTAGAAAGCACAGAAAGACATGTTTTATTTTTATGTCAATAAAAACTCATTGCTGTGTCCTTTGGTGAAAGAAAGTCAGAGAAAGCAATTATTAGTATTCCATAACATTATGCAGTTCTTAGTAAGAAAACAGTTTTAGTAAACCATTAAAAAAGATTACTTCTCATCTCAGTACTTCTTCAGAATAAGCACTGTAGCTGTCCAAAAGATCTTGTGTTCTGTCCTGTTTAAAAACAAAACAAAAGCAGGCAAAGACATCAATTCAGTATTTTGTAAAGAATTTAGAAGGCATTAAATAAGAGCAGAATAGCCTCATGAACAAAGATGCAAGTGTTTGTTCATAAAATCATTTTATATCCAATATTAAAAATGAGGATGCACTTGAAAGGAGTAAAAGGATTAGTTATTTGATGTACTTTTCTAAGACAAAGTTTATTAAAGATTAAGAAATGAGCTAATCTTAGATAAGTGTGCAATATTATACACTACTGTTTTCATACAATGGTTCTTTTATAGATTGTTTCTTATCTTTAACTGTTAGTTTTTAAAATTAATTTATTTAGATTTCTTTCTGTCATCACATATTAGACCCTTTTTACCCCACTTACCATCCCTCTCTCTCCTCTACCCTCTGTAACCACTAGTCTATTGTTCTTGTCCATGAGTCTCTGTTTGTCCTGTTTATTTGTTGCTTTTAGGTTTATATTCCACATATAAGTGATATCATGTGGTTTTCAACTTTTTCTGTCTGGCTTATTTTGTTTAGCATGATTATCTCGAAGTCCATTCATGTTGTCGCAAATGGCAGTATTTCATCTCTTCTTATGGCTGAGTAATATTCCATTGTATATGTGTACCACAGCTTCTTTAGCTAATCATCTATCATAGGACACTTTGGTTGCTTCCATGTCTTGGCCACCGTAAATAATGCTGCTATGAATGTTGGTATGCAAATATCTTTTCGTATATAAATTTTCAAGTCTTTGAGGTAAAATATCCAGTAGAAAGATTGCTCAATCATATGGTAGATCAATTCTTAGTTTTTTGATGAACCTCCATACTGTTTTCCACAGTACCAATTTTCAGTCCCACTAGCAGTGTATGCAGGTTCCTTTTTCTCCACATCTTCTCCAGCATTTATGATGTGGAGAAATATAGTATTATTGAATTTAGCTATTCTAACAGGTGTGGATGGTATCTTGTTGTGGTTTTGATTCACATTTCCCTAATAGCTAGTGATGTTGAGCATCTTTTCATATTACTCTCTAGCAATGACACTATAAATGCATTCTGCATTTTGGGGACTTTTTTAAAAGTTATAAAAATGACTTAAATTATTTATCATATATATTACATACATTTATAAATTAATGCAAATTTAAATCTCTATGAACAAATAGGAAACAAGTTTAGTTTTCTACCATAGTATCCTGTGGTGACAGTTAACTTCCCATATCTTTTATTTGTGAGGTCGTAATGATAAAACATTTCTCTGCTTCACAAGAATTTTGGAGGACTAACTTAGGTTACAAAATTCTCAAAATTTGTGACCTTCTCAAAATAAATTTTTATAAATAGCTAAGGAATTCTTGTTAGCATAAAACAACTATTTATTGAACTTCTTTGAGAATAGGATGTTCTAGTTAATTTAATTTAATTTTCTGTTGAACAAAGCATTAATGGATAAAACCATTTTAGTTTGTCTACATTGTTAAAATGGTTTATAAACCTCTTGGGGAAGTTTTTTTTTTTCTTGCCTAAACACACTCCAGTCACATATTATAATCACCTATGTCATGATTTACAATATAATAATATTATTTATACCGTATCTATAATAGAGTAAAGATCTATAATGTATGACCTAAGCTTGTATTGACACCAATTGAGATAGGTTGCTACTGGTCATCCCTGAAATAAAATTGTCTTTGTCAATGTACCCTCTCTTTGTATTTTAAGATTGTAGTTATTTGGATTCTAGTTTGATTGTTACCTATCATCCTTAAAAACAAGCTCATTGAAACATTTCAGGGAGAAAATACTATAAATTTGAAAGAATTCCATGGAATACTAAAAAAAAAAAGTAAATGTAATTAATCCCACAATAAAAAAAAAGGATTAAAAAGTGTGTATGTGAGACATATGTCTCATTATGATCAAATTTCTATTCCACTCATGCTTTCAACTTATAGACATATGCATTTAGGATTGAACCTCTTCTTTGCCTTTTCTTTATTTAGTGTCCAATCTTAAACAACTATGGTTCTTATACTTTCAGTAAGCAGCTAATTATCTGATTTTACTGAATGTAAAGATTACAGATCTGATTGTCCCTAATGTCTGACCTTTCCAACATTATTTAACTTTTTCAAAATTGAGGCATTATCAGCAGAAACCTAGTAAGTGCTGGTTCATTTCCGTAGTTCATTGTAGCTACATATTAATTCATTAATCTTTTGATCATGTAGCTGGAGCCAGACTAAAGGAAGGAATTTCTGCTTCTGGCTAGGATGTAGAAAGCTGGAAGGAACATTGCTCTCAATCTAATAATGAGATAAAGTCAAATAAATTGCAAAATCATGGCTTTTCTTGAGTCCATCAGAAAGCTGAGGTTGCAATTTAACAAAAGTATTTGAATTCCAAAGAGAAACATGCACCTACAACAGGAGAAAGGTCACAGAAACTAGGTCAAAGCACCCAGGGAAGAAAAGGCCACTTAGCAGCTGCTGTAAAAGTAAATAATAATAACTCAGGAGAAAATCTGGAAGCAGGGCTAGAAACAAAAAAGAACTCTTCTCATGATGCAAACATGAAGAAAACAAACTTTAGCTGTTAGAGGGGAAGGTTACATTGTCTACTTCTCTAAGATATTTCTCTCTTTTGAAACAGAAACCTGACGTTCTGGGAGAAGGAACAACAGCCCTTTACCTTAAGGGCAGAGAAAAAACACATTGTTATGGGGGAGAGGAAAGAAAAAAAAATCTTCTATCCCATGGTGGAGGGAGGAAAATCATCATGGATCCAGAATCTTATATCTATGCCTAAATAGTGGTTTGTTTCTAATGGAATAGGATCAAGGAATATTTGGTAAAAACTGATATAGATCAAAGGCATAGTTTGCCTGACATGAGAGAAAGTGTGCTGAGAAAGTGCCTCCACTTTCTTCCTCCTGAGGCTCAACATACCAGAACTGCCTAAGCTGAGCTAAACCTAGACAACAATAAACCTCTGTCAGCCACTACCACTATCCCAGAGTCTAGCAATAAGCAGAAGCAGTTGAGCACTGATAGAGGGTAAGAGCATAAAATTACATTCCCTCTGCAGTGCAGGAATGCAGAAATGATGAAAGCTGAGGATATATTATAAACACTGAGAAAAAGACAAAATACAAAAAAATAAAAACTCTCTGGAAGTTCAACTAGCACTTTGAGCACAAGGCAACTGTCCTAAACATATGTGAAGACTGTGATAAATTGGTTAAGAAATAGCAATGGCAAAAACCAAACTCTTTTCAACTAAAAAATGTTTAATTAGCCTAAAAGAAAGTAGGAAAGGGTAATCAAAGGAATAAAAAGCAAAGAGAAGAGAAAGCAAGCAAATAACACAGTGATAGGCACAATTCCAAATATTAATAATTATATTAAATGTAAATGGTCTAAACAAATCAATTAAAATCCAGAGATTGTCAGAATGGATAAAAATAAATAATCCAAATATATTTTGGATATTATATGTATGTATATCTAAATTATACATATGTTATATATAAACTCACTTAATATAATGATACAAATCTAAAGCAGAGAAATTAACCAGGAACAAGGAGAGATATTACATAACAATAAAAGTCAATTCACCAAGAAGATATAAAAATTCTAATTGTATATGTACCTCAAAATGAGCTTCAAAATACATGAAGTCAAAACTGATATAACTGAAAAGACAAATACACAGATCCACTATTGCAATTGTTGATTTCAACACTCCTCTTAGTAACATTCCTCGACAGAATAAATGAAGAGAAAATCAGTTAGAGATGGTCTTGTTAGAGAACAATTTTAAAACACAGAATTTAATCACCATACCAGATAACAAATATGGGAACTGAAATATTGGTTAGCTTATGTTTTCATACTGTCTTTGTGTGCAATTAGCAGAGAGAGTATAAAAATATTAGTTCTTCTCTTGCTGAATTAGACAATAAAATCAATGACATGTATGCATGCATACGCAAACCCCAACACACACAGTTCCAATCACATAACCTTTAAAATACATTTGTAGAAGCTAATGATATTTGGTGCTTCCAAAAATACCTGTTTATTATTTATGAACTCTGGCATACAAACCAGTGAGATAATTCACTGAAACACTTTTAATGTTAATCTCTGTTCTAAACATTTATCACTTTACATTTAAAAATAGAAAACAGTATGAAGAATTAATGAAGTTTCAGAATGAGCCTGGGAAAAGTCTGAAGTTTGATTACCTGAATTTGCCAGGGATTGTCAGTAATTTTAAATCATAATAGCTGAAGATCTAAAGACTGAATCAGATGAAGGTCTACTGTGTTCCTATCTGACCAACAATTTGATTCTTTTCTGACTCTAGATTTACCTGGAGGGGAGGTTGAAAACTGCACTGATGAAACACAAAGGAGATGAATGTGCCTTGTTGGCTACTCTCAGACTCTTTTACTGAGTTTCTGCTATGAACTTGTATAACCCTCTAAAAAACAATTGATTTTTCACCTGTTATCCTGGGAAAATCAATTCCTGCAGAATCTGACTTTTCCTTTTTCAAAATAGAGCAGCTTTCTGTTCTATCTGATGCAAAGAGTGCATATGTCTCACTTGTAGAGAGGCTTCCCCTCTGCTCTCCCAGGTCTCCCTGCTGTAGAGGAGTTTCAGTAGATAAATAAGCAGCAGAAAAGAACCCTCCTCTTCTTTTGTAGGGAACGCTGTAATGATAGGGTTGAAGAATCTCACTAGTACTTGGATTCAAACAACTGAATGATGTGCTTGCAACATTTACTCAATAAGGACAAGAGATCAAGTGTGCTGTTATCTTCCTTGCTCATCTATGAATGTCCCTATAAAGATACCTTTATGATGGTTGTTAAAAAAAAGAAAAACTCTTAACTATGGTACTAAGACATTCTCATAAACTTGATTTTACAAAAGAAAAAAAATTCTTTTTTTCTCTCCTCTCTCAAGATTTTGCCATCTATTTGCTTAACTGAAATAACTCTTTTTTTTTTAAACTTATTTTGTTAATTCAAAGTCAAACAAAAATGTGGGGGCATTTTGCATTCATTATACCACTTTTGGTACTATGCCAACTGGCAGAATTTTTGTTACTGGTGGCAATTTTATAACAACTTTATAAGAAAAAATTCCAATCCCAAACTAGCTCTGATGAAAAATGAGAGAAGTGAGAAAATGCTGAAACTAGTAAAAAAAAAAAAAAAAAAACCAGCATAACATTTAATAAAAGGTAGCTGCACTAGGGAAAAAAGACCTCAATAGTCAGAGGAAAAATAAATATGAAAAGCACATATCCCTCATAACTATACATTAGTACAAAATATCTGTTTATTATTTATGAATTATTATCTTTTTTAAGATTGGCCTCCTTGTTCTCTACTAAGTTGTAAATCATCGAGAATCAGAATTATATAACTATTCTAAATTTTCTAAATTAAAAAAAAAATGTTTCAGCGTTGTTATAATATCGATTTTTAAAAAGTTAAGCTTCTGATTGTTTACACGACAGGTTAGTGATATAGCTGTGATGAGAGTTTCCGACTAGCAGTTCCACACTGACCCTAAGCTGCAATAAGTGTCTAGATATTCCCTAGAATAAGAGATACTAGTTGAAACTAATTATTTAAGCATATTAGAGAGAATGATCAAAACTAAGTGGAAACATCATGAAGCAGCTTTCCCTGTCTCATTTTTTTCCAATTTCTTCTCTTCCATGGGCTAATTTTGGAGTCTGAATTTTAATACTTTCGGCCAGGGTTTCTCTTTAGGAAAACAGGATCATTGTGTATGAAAAAGATGCTTGTGTTGTCACTTATGAATAATTCATAAGAAAGTGAGAAAGAAACATAACGAAATTTAGAAATGACAAAAATGAACTTTTACATATTTATGACAAAACAATATATATTTGTTGTATAAATATACCAAATTTGAAAGTCTGCATTCACCACTTTGAAACCACTAACTAGTTTCTGAAATCTTGCATTTTAAGTAAATTGTTTCAGTGACACACCACTTAATAAAAATAATGGTTGTTACCTCTAATTTACAGTACTCCAATTCATAAGAATAATAAGGGAAGTTAAAAATGCTGGCTTCGTGAAAGATGACTCACAAATTGTGTATATCTTGATTCCAAGTAAAGAATAAAAGGTATCAATCTTTACCACACAGCTTTTATACGGTTTTTGACAAACTCATATGCTAAACTCAGTAAGTCAATTGAAGAATTATAATCAAAATTCTCCTGTGGAAATATGCCAGGGGCTTATGGTACCACTGGGGAACAGAGGCAGAATTGGAAGAATTACTGGAGCATGGAGGAACTGTAACAAAAAATAAAAAGGAAAGAGTGTGTTGTAACTTAAACTAGAGTGAAGCAGAACCTTAGCCTTTTTTCCTAAGAAAATAGGGCCAAGCACTATTTCATATTGCCTTGCTCCAACTCCGTCTGCCATGGCAGGACTGCCTGTCCTTCGCCTGAAGTTGACAGAGAACTGCTCTTTTGCTTCTAATTAAAATAGTCAGGGACATTACTGTTTAAAACTAGGGGAGCAGAGAACTGTTTTCATTTTATTCCAAATTAGTTTGAGCTCAACCAAGATCAAAGGACATACAGATCTGAGAAAACAAACAGGCTACAAACAAGTAATTTGTTGACCTGATGCTAGTTCCTGGAAGTAGAAAAACTGTGGCCCTTTGAGAGGCCAACTCAGCAACCACGACACCAGCCAGCTAGGGACCTTTCAGCCAGGGAGTGTTGCAGGGTTCCCTGTTTCTGAAAGCACAGTTTGAAAATGAGGTTTTAATAATACAAAGTCCAGTCAAGAAATTCTCAAAGGTCCAAACACAAGTGGATTTATAATGAAACATATGTGCATACACTTGCACCAGACACACACACACACACACACATACACACACACACACCACACATTTTGCTTGCCTGGCTGTTCGGTTGTGTGCATCTCATCAGGACATCCTTTTAGACAAACAGCTCAACCAGTTAATAGGATGTGCTAGTAAAATGACATCCAGGTTTATATTTTATAATTTGTCTGCTTTCTTACTGTATTTGACACAGCAGGCTGTCTTTTTCAAAATTAATTATTTTTTATGATGTTTTCTTTTCTTTCTAATTTTTTTCCAGAATGATGATAAAAATTTACTCATCTAAAATCCTAAAACTGTCAGCTGCTTTTTTGTTAACCCCAGATGCTGGTTACAAAGCAGCAGATAGAAGATAGAAGAGAACATAAAAATGACCATTTGAAATGAGGGTTATTGTGAAAGTCTGGACTAAAATAAGAATGTCCCAAAGCAAATATGTACACTGTAATATAAATACATTTCTCCCTGGTCCTAAATAAAGCCCCGTATATCATAGCATAAGTCATATTTCTCATAAAGTACACAGACTTCTAAACCAAATATTTAGCGGTTAAAATATATGACTTTGAAAAATACAATTGATATTTATAGTTTAATGTTAAATTTAAAGGTATGAAGTCAACATTTTATCATGTTATTTAATAACATGAGTGAGCAGAATTATATTATTCTATTTCCTATTCTGATGGTAAAGGTCACATCCCTATCTTCACAAATACTAAAATGAGTGAGAATCAAAGCTCTGAGGTAAGACTTTTGAAAAGTAATGGGCCCAAGAGATATGAATAGAGGTTTTTAGAACTAGATATTTTATGATATTGAAGTTGATTGGTGACCTCTTGAATCTTCTTTGTTTGGTCTGTTTGAAGCATAGTTTCTGTATCAGAGAATTTTTTACCTGAAGCTAAAGAGAAGAAATAAATGTGCTCTCAATAAATATTTCAAGCTATTTATTTTCTATCTTCTTCTGTATTCAGGATAAATAAAGAGGAAACATAAAAGAGAAAGAGATTAAGAGAAATTTTTAATTAAATTCAAAATTTAAAAGAGTATTTTTAAAGAAAATTGTCTTGATTTAAGTGTGACTTTTTAAAATCTTTTATATATTATTCAAGAAATGGAATATAACATTAAATTTATATCACCTTTAATTTATTTAAAGTTGATACTTTTTTTCTGCTTTTTAAGGAAAACAGAAAAAATAACATGTTTTTTTCTCCTTTTTTTAATTCTCTGAGTTAAACAATGGACATGTAATTGTTTAGTGTTGCCTTTTAACGCTAAGCAATTTAATACTTGGACAAATATGCCCAAATTAAGTTGAACACCAAAGACATAATACTTTTTTTAGAAAGACATTTATGTGTTCATATAATGTTGTACGAAATTTCTCACTGATGAAAATATTAGGAAGTTTAGCAAATTTAAAATGAACTCAGAAAGAGAAGTTGTTACAGTATTATATTAGTTTTATATCGCTGCCTTAAAAAATTACAATAAACTGAATGACTTGAACGATGCAAATTAATTATGACATGTCCGACACAGTTTTCACCGAACTCAAATCAAGGTGTTGGCAGACTGTATTCCTCCTGGAAAGCTTAGGACGGGATCTATTTTCTTCATCTGTTTCCTCATTCAAGTTATTGGCAGAATTCAATTCCTTATTAAATGTTGTAGGACAGAGGTTCTTATTTCCTCGTTAGTTCTCAGATGAGGGCCATTTCTGGTTTCCAGAGGCCACCCAGAGTCCTTAGTTTCTGTTCATCTTCTTCTGTCTTCAAACCAGCAATATCAGGTCTTGTCACTCTCACTCCTAATATCTTTTCTCCTTCTCATGTCTCTCGAACCCATGCAGAAAAGATTCCCTGCCACCCAAAAATGTGCCTGTTTAGCACAAAGACTATTTTTAGTTGATTACTTTAGTAGACACAGGAGAAACTTTGAAAAGAGTAGAAATTACTCTTTTATAAGAGAAATTTATGTTTAATAAAGGAAATTTTTATTTGTTAAGGGTATCTCCCTATTTGTACCAGAAAGAGAAAAACGACTAAATCTCAAGGATCTTTTTTAATGAAAAAAGTAATTTGCATAACAAGTCTTAGTTTTTTTATGGTAGTTTTCTTGGTCATCTCTTTATAACTGGCCTCCTTCTCAAGCTTCTATTTTATATTTAGCTGAAGATAATATTTAAGCCTGAATTCTAAACCACCACTGAGAGTTACTCAATATCCCTGGGTGTCTCTCATGTATACATGAGTTATACAGGTTAATAAACTTTGTTGACAAACATCCAGCCTAAGAAAAGTCTTATGAGTTTATCTGAGCCAAACTGATGACGATCGCCAGGAAGCAAAATCTCAATTGATTGAGAAAATGTTCTGGAGAATTACAGTTTTGCATCTCGTTTTATACATAAGAATCAAAGGAGGAGACATAAGGAGGGTTACAAGAAGTCCTTTGGTGGTAGGTTAAGGGGACGGGAGAAAACAAATCTGGGAAATGTCTGTGAATGGACAAAGCAAACTGGAGAGACATGTATTTCTTTTACATAGAGATGGTATTCAGACAATAAAATAATGATGAGGGGTTTTAGGATTCTGTGCTCTGGTGCCAGTGGTTGTGCCTTAAGGAGTCTAAAAAAGAATATTATTCTGATGTTTCAAGGGAACATTATCTAAGATGCACAAAGAAAATATACAGGCTCACTGTGGTAAAGACTGACCTTTGTCAAGGAAGCTACATGTCCAGGGCATAGCTATTCACGATAACCCACTCTTAGGAATTTTTGTGTTCAGACCATTCTGTGTGGTTACTTTCAGTCTGTGAGTTTATCAGGCCTGCCATGCAGCCTCCCTTGAGCTTTTCAGGTTTAGTATGCAGCCCTTTTTCACTCACAACTTCCATTTGCTTTTTTCTTAATCTGTCCTTTGCTTATGGGACTCCTAGTTGAGAACTTAAAAGGGTAGAGAAAAATGATTCCCTTTTTCCTATAATGTAATTATATTGTACCCACCCAGATAATTCAGAATGATCTTCCTATATCAAGCATTTAATTATATCAGTAAAGTTTCCGTGTATGGAGATATATTCATAGGTTCCAGAGTTTAAGATTTGGATATCTTTGAGTGAGCCATTACCCTCTCTAATACATGCTGTTTCTAAGAGAAAAATAGACAGTTTTGATGAAGGTATAGAATTACTGAGAAGAAATACTTTTGGTTTGAGGTTAACATTATAATAGAACATCATTGATATATTAATGTCACACAAGAGCAAACATTAATGTTTCTAGCAATGACTTACATAATCTGTATAAAATTTATTTGTCAAGAATAATAGATACAAAAGAGTATTTATGAAAGAGGTAATTTGTACAATCCACAGTTTAAAAATGTGATAAGGGGATTATTTTATTATATTTCTTTTATTGTATTATTATTATTATTATTATTTTTTTTACTTTTGGCTGCATCCACTAATTAGCTACTCCAGACTTTGGGTCTACAGAGAAAAACAATGTCTAACAATGAACAGATGCCATGAGAGCTAATAAGTATATTTTCAAGTGAATAACAGACTCTTAGTTTCCATGGAATTGTTTATTTTTGTAATTCAGATTTGCATGTACTTATAATGAACTGTGTAATTTTATAACTAAATTCACGAGAAAAAGTTTTTTAACTTCTCCATAGCAAAGAGTAGATATGAAAAAAATACTATTACCTAGTAGGGAGGTGAATTGCTTCCCATTTACAAAAAAATTCTTAAAAATTTAGGGCATAAAAATTTTTTTAAAAAATGTCTTTTTTTTGTGAGATATATTATGAGCATACACAATGTGATATGCACTTTGCTGAATTCTAAGGATAGAACTATAAACAAGGTAAAAACAAACATGAATTATGTATTGACTTTTTTGTGCCTTATTCCAAAAATATTTTTTTAAAGATAACTTATGACTTTCAACTTTTTAAATTTTAGTAAAGAACTCTAGTATAAATATAATGTAAATGTTGCCAAAATTTCTAGCTTGGAAAGCTGTAGATAATAAATTAAATAGTGTCTAAACTATTATAGAACATAAACATAATAGAGAGATATAATCACATATCTTTGGACATACAACAAACAAAGCAACTAATCTGCCTGAGGGAGTTGCTCAAGGCTTCTCAAAAGATGTGGCATTTCAGCCATTTTTAATGTGAGGGCCAAAAAGAAAAAAACTTTTCCTCCCACCTTCTAAGTTTTCCTAACTGGTCTAATAATCAAATTGACAAAGAAAGAGAAAAGTTTTAACAGGAGAAAATGTACAAAGTTTATTACAGAAGTACATGCCAGAGGTCACAAGATATGAAACTCAAAATGAATTGGAGAGTTGAGGATTAAATGCCATTATGGATAAAGGAGAAAGAAGATAGGAGACTGAAATTTCAAAGGAAATAAGCAATTTAGAGGTAGCGGAAGAAGATTGGAACACAGGTACCAAGCAAATTTTTTGCTTAGTAATGCAGAAACAATGGGACATGGTTGGGTGGGGTCTAGTTAACTGGCTCCTGCTTAGAGACTTTCTATCTAGCATGCTAAGGTGAGTAGTTAAGATTGGCCCCCTGGAGCAGGCGTTTCCATCTCTTGGACAGGAATGGGGAAGGGTCAAAGGTTTTTTATGAGTCTTTTTTTTTTTAATAACCAGTTTAAAATCAATATCCCAAATCTTTGGTCTCCTTTATCAATAACTTCAGAGAGATAGGGGAACATAATACATCCATGAAAAAAGAAGATGCAAAAAAACACGAGTAAACAAAAGAGCTCTCAGAAATTGTGTGGTAGAAATGAAATAGTCAGTAGAAAGATTGTAGGATAAAGTTGAGAAAATCTCACATATACAGTGTATAAATGTGAAGAGTTTGAATATCAAAAGGGAAAAATTAAAATGTTAGAAGACCAATCAATCCAGAAGATCAATATTCAAAAAATGGAAAGTTTAGAGAGAGTAGAGAAAGCAATGAGAGAAAATCATTATTAAAAAATTATGAATGCTTTGTGAAAAATACTAAAGAATTAAACTCTTTTACACTAATGTTCAAATTGTGTCCCCACAGGAACCTAGATTGCCAATGAGAGTGTGCAAGGACAAAGGTGAGCAAGCCCAATTACTTGACTTCGAGCACAGCAGATCAACTTTTGTACAGTATCTAACAGTCATGGGTTCCTGGTAAGTGGCAAGAAATATTTGTGATAAAGTAAATATATACATTAGTTAATTAATATTGGGCTTCTACATGAGCGGAAGTAGAATTTGCAACTCCAATTATTATTTTAAGCTGGTTGTCTTTAAGAAAAAAAAAGACATAGCAAGAAACTTTAATCTTTCCCTTGACTGCCTAAAATAATTGAGATGGAAGACTTGTTCCAGGAAGGAAGTTGTTATCATAGATAACTATAGCTTAATATGAACAAAGTGTAATAGACATGGAGGAGCCTAGCAAGGCCCATTTGATCAATATCCTCTCTGAGTCTCATTGTTGGAAATGGCCCAGCAAACATTTATTTATCAAATATTTGTGTTTCTGTCTCCATGTGTATTACCTTCCTGTCCTTTGAAGTCCCAAACCACAACCTTCACCTCTTACTCCACCCCTGTCACCCTTTCTCCTTAGCTAAAGATACATATAAGCCTTCTGATCTGTAATTGGGTTACACATTTTTGTGAAAACCCCATATGTACATATATAGTAAATTTGGTCATTTTTCTTTTGTTAATCTGCCTCATGTTAATTTAACTATTAGTCCAGCCAGAAGAATTTGGAAGGGTAGAAGGAAAATTATTTTTCCACCCCTACATATGTAAGACTTAATTTTAAAGAAATTTTTCTGATGCTAAAATGGAGTAAAAAAAAAAAAACCTAAACTAATTTTAGCTCCATGATTTGTTCATTAGAAACATCACTAAGATATCTATTGATAGTAATTAAGAAATAAAATATTTGTTATTTGTGGAATGTCCATGTTTACCCTATGCCATTCACTGAATCTTCCACATATTAACTCATATAATTCTGTCAATAATTCATTTATTTCCATTTTGGAGAGAAAGAAACTAAAACACCAACAACAAATAATTTGCTCAACATTACACAACTAGTAAATAATAGAAAGAAGATTCAAACCTAAGTAGTCTGGGTTAAATTGTTTTTCCATATTCTTAAAAATAAAAGTAAAAAGAAGTATTAATATAGTCATATAATTGTACTGTTTTGAAATAACTTAAAAATAATTGATTCTATTATTTATCCAATTTTTGGATAACTGTATTAAAAATCTGTTTCAAAGAATTATTCTATCTCTTTTTAATACTTCCAGTGATAAGAAATATGCCACCATCCAGAGCAATCCATATCATGTTTCATTCTCAGGTTCCTCTGATATTTAAATTTCTGTTAATAGCTTCAGTCCATTTGTCTCAGATCAGCAGAATCCCCTGAGGCGATAAAGGATACAAATAATATCTTTTTATATGACACCTTTACATATGTTTGGAGATATTTGACTTCATTTAAGAGTTTTGTCTAACATAAAATTCACAGTTCTTTGAACTATTCTTTATCACTTGGCATCAGATTTCCTTTAACCACCTTGTTCTCTCTTCTGAAAATATTTCCTTGAGCTACTATACCTAGAAATAATAGCTGTAACATCATAGGAGGAGAGATGAGTAATCCATCTAATTTCTATTAGATTCTAATATTTTTCTTTCCAAAAAGTAAGACCACATTGTTCATATTATATTGAAATTGCTGTCAAGTATAACTTTTGAGTCTTTTTCATCTATCTCACTGCTCATGTATATTATCCCTCTCTAGTCCCTTTGAAATTGGTTTTGAAGGTCCAGATGCCTTTATGTCATTTTCTCTTGTTGAGATCACTGGATGGCTCTAGTCTGCCAAGACATTGTTGCATCCCAACTTGGTCATCTAACTGATGGACATTCCCTTATGGTTTGAAATTGTCTTGATAAACATACATGCAGTTTTCATCTAAATCACTGAAATAAAATTTTGAAGGTTATAAGTCTGAATCCTTTGGATATAACCTATTCAGGCTATTAAACTTCAGAGTAAAGAAATTAAAGAAATTCTTCATCAGACATCTAGAGAAGAGAAATAAAATACAAACAAGGAAAAAAAATAGCTAAGTCCCATACTTTCTCTGTGGCAATATTGTGTGCCTAAAGACAATGGAGCAATGTCAAAGTTCAAAAGGAAAAGGAGTGTAACCCAATAATTTTGTAGCTAGCTAAATTATACTTCAAGTATAAATTTAGCATGGAGACAATTGAAAACATGAAAGAACAAGAGAATTTATGGTGTATGAGACTCAAGTAAAATAAAGAATTCAAGTATAGAAAGCCTTATAAATCACCGCTGATGAAAACCTAGTCCCTTAAAAATAGAGCTAAACATTTTTGAAGTACATAATAAGGAAGACAAACATCAATAGTCTACGTGTAATAATGTATCTTAAAAATATTAGGATTAGGCAGAGGAGTGATTGAAATATGTGTCATATTATCATCTTCCATATTTACAGCATGAGGTTAATGGATTTCTTAAAATGAAAACCTGTGGTTAAAATTATTATTTATCTTTTAATCTTAAGAGTAAAATATTTTCTTAACTTACATTTTCTTTTAAAGATGCACTAACTCTGTAGTAAGGAAACATTTATTTGAATTTCAGTAACATATTTGTTTTATTTTTAGTCTTATTCTGAAAAATTAAAATAAACTTTAATAATTTTACCAAAATACTTTAAGAGTATGGTTCCATTTTCTTAAAAAAATGTATCTATTTTGCATTTTTCTATATATTCATAAATATACTTTGAGAAATATGTGGAATGAGGTTAACTCATAGTTAATGATATTTCAGTATAAAAATATTTGGAGCAATTGTTGTATTTTCTTTTTCATCACTCCACATTTTTTGAATTCCTTAAAGTTAACATGCACTATATATGTGTATATATAAAAATAATAAAAATAGCTTGAACCTAAAAAAAAAAACTAAAAGTGAATATCACCAGATCTTGATTCTTTGTAGTTAATTTTTTTGTGGCAGAAATATGGATGTGCTGAGTTTTTATTTTCCCCGCTAACCCCAATTTACTCTTTGTCTTTTCATTCTTGACTTTCTGCACTGGGAGCCTTATGCTTTGGACTCTGTTACCTCCACTTCTTCACTGTCTGGCTTCAGATTGCTACATTGAGCCAATGAGAAGCTCTGGTGTGGGAAGGTTGGGGTATTTGTTCTCCATTCCCTACCATGCATTTTCTGTTTGACTTTGGTACCCTCTATGACTGCAGCTCCAATCAGGGAATTCCCCTATGGTAAGACTCTATCACTGCTCAGCTCCATCCCTGCTATTGCCTGCCTTTGCAATGCGCGGGGGTTAAGGGATAGTAACGGCTTCCCAGTGTTGCTAATCTCTGGGTGTCTCAACATACATGGGCCATATCCTCACCCTGGTAAAGTTTATTGAACTATCCGAGTTGCATTCTGTTTACCACAGGGCTGATAGAATAAAAAAATAAATGACGTCTTTTTTTGTTCTAATATTTTTAATTAAACTGTATGTTTTAACATTGAAGTTGTATAAACATGACAATTCTAGCACACAAAAATGAGCACTTTTATAGTAGATAGCAAAAAAAATTTATGCATATAAATAGAGCATTTGATAAAAATTTTATTTAAACATTTTATTGCTCAAATAGATAGAAAATATTTAATGACTATTTCATTTTAAAGAGCTACTGCTACTTACTATTTTTGATCATGTTGTAGATCGGATAAAGTAGGATAGCGTTTTACTTGGCCATTTAGGCATTCTCAGGCACACAGCATCTGGTTGCCTAGTCAGAATATTACATGGATGTTTCTTCTAAAAGATTTTCACCTCTAATATTGGCGACTTTTATGAATGCTAAAGTGAATTTATGTATGTTGAAATTGTTTAGGTAGATTGGCAGGGGATAACTCTGAATGGAATGTGTTAGTTCTTGTCCCCAGCCTTTCCCCCACACCACTGAGCTCTCTCTCCCCTTTACCTCTTAAAGTCTTTGTATTCAGCTGGGATTTTAGGTAACTGCTGAGAAGTATTAAAACTCATTATTGGGTTGACCAAAATAATTGCCCTCTCTTAGTTTCCAATAATGCTCTCTGAATGATTTCCTTAATACTTTTAAAAGATGTGTGGCACTGCAGTCGAGTAAAACATGGGACAGGAATTATAGTTATCGTTTCAGATGAGGTGTGCTGAAAGTGTTTGGGATGACGCAGTTGGCAGTTTTTAGGACTTGCCTCCTTATTATTACCATCTGTGTCAACTTGGAGCCTCCATTACAGAGAGGACAAGAAAAATGAAGCTGAGGTTATGTTTTGGGGAGTTTTTTTTTTTAAATCATCGACTCTGGGATACACATGATACATACTAAGTAGGTGAATGAAACAGAAATTGTACCCAGCTTTTTGCTGGATATCACTTATAACTATCTGCATATACAATTCCTATTTAAAAACTTCCCCCCTCTATACATTTTTCTTACATCTATTTCTCTGAGACAGGAATAGTGATGATAAAAATATACCACTTCCTTTGTGGAACCTGGTGAAATTTGCAATATAACCTTTATAGCAAATATATTATTACTGAGAAAAATGTGGTTCATTTTTATAACAAAACACATTGGCAGTTGAAATGAGTATTGTGCAGCCTATATGAATTTCTTGGAATGTTAAACTATTTGGAAGGAACCTGACTAATTTCAGGGAATTTATGTAGATCAGAATCAACCGCAAAATGAAGAAAGCAAAAAAAAAAAAAAAAATGCTGGGAAGCAACTTTTAAGTTTCTTGTGTTAGATTTATAAGCAAATGACATCATTTAAAGATTATTGTCAGGACACACTAAAAAATATCAAATACATATATAAGTCATAGGGATAAAAAAGCAAAACTGAGCAGTTATTTTGCATCAGATAATAGGAAATAATCCATTTAATATATGAGAAATGTATGGAATTTAGTACCAGAAACACACTTCAGAATTTAAAGTTTCTTTGTATAAACTTACTTACACTTAGTTTAAATACTCAATAAAATTTTTTATTACAGAATATGGGACCGACCAGTCACAATTAACATTTTTATTGTTAATAAATGGTCCTAAATAATGTTAAATATTAACTATTTAAACAAGGTTCACCTAATTAAGAGGTAATGTTAAAATTCAAATGTGTGAACATGCAAATATTAATTGGTCTGACTCATGGCATCACATATCATTTAACAAATTAAAACAGTTAATAAAGAGCCCCATTTCACATATGAGAGAATTCAGCATGGCACCAAAGGGATAGCTAAAAGATTCCTAAGAGGTAAACAATATATATCTCTGTAGTGGATCCCACTATTGATTTTACAAGGTTTTATGGCTCTCAAACTAATTAAAAGTTTAAATAGAAATGAACATTTATTCACAAAAATCACCATATTAAAAAAATATATGTCCATTTTTGCACTAGAATATGAATTCTACAAGCACAGAAATAAATACTGGTGGGAAAATTGGTTTAGTTAAAGCTGACCTTCAGGTGACCTATTAAATGAAGGATATAAGCATATAACAACATATCCTTCCTAATATATCAATAGATTTTACTCTCTCCCATGAAAGATGAGAATTCTATCCAAGGGGTTCCTTCTGACATACACTGATGTATCAGTTGGAATGAGTCCAATGAAAGACAGCACGGAAGGCAAAAAGAATAAGCAATTCCCCAAGAATAAATGAGAACAAGTCTGGAATAAAAGACATGAAAATTCTTACACGTAAGAAGGAAACAGTGGTTTGAAGCTACATGTAGTGAGAATCTATACTTGAGTCCACTTTCAGCTCTATGCCCCTGGAAACTTATATGATCCCTATGAAATACAACCTATAGCAGAAGGGTGTAAACATACACAAACTTTATTTCCTAATATAGCTTTTTTTTTTTTTCTGATTCAAGCTGCTTTTGCCTACATAATGGCATTACAACTTACTTGCTTTTTCTACCCTTTTTCTTCCAACTCTGTATGCTGCTCCATTAATTATTAAGTCCTTATCATCATAAGGACCAAGGATAACATCTTGGCTTTAGACGTGTTTCAGCCCAAGGCCCATTGAGGCAGAATGACTCCACTGGCCACAGAACCAAATGGGATGGTGCCTTGGCTGGTTACAGAATCGGATGAACATGATGATGAATTACTCAAGCCTCTTCTAATCAGTAGCGCCCACAATCCTCACTCCCTTAGTCTCCTTGACTTCTGATTTTTCTTATATAATCTGTACTCCTGAGACACCTAGGAACCAGACCTTTGAGCAATAGCTCACCTGTATCTCTGGGATTTGTAACACTCTAAAATAAATTCTTACTTTTTTTTTGCTGCAAAACCTGCATGTATCTGATTGACTTAGATGCATAAAGGCAGACAGACTCCTCTTGTTTCAGTAACCAGGGTACATTAGGCATTACAGGCTGTGTGAGTAGGTAGAAGATTCTCGAAAAGATGTCTGAGATTCATGATTCCTTACAACACAAACTAGTAAGCTGGATAATTGAGTCACCAACACAGTGGTTAGGTACAAACAATTTTGAGTAATAAGCATTGGATGGGAACTTCAGAACTCTTGGCAAAAAATGACTGTTCAACCCCTCATACTGAGACTTCACCAAATGCTAGCCTGGCTTTTTTAAGACCATGCTCTCAGGATTACCCCAGTCCTCTTAAAATGAACTGCTTGAGAAAGCTCAACACTGCCACAAGAATTTACTAATGTTTGTTTCAATTAACACTTGACTATATTGTACCACTGACCAACCTTTCTTAAAGCATTTACTTTTGAAACTTTGTAATTATAATTCTGTCCCTTTGAGATGTAAATCTCCTACTACTTAGCAATGTTTCCTCAAAGACCAGGGAGTCATCTCTGAAATGCAAACATTTAGAGAAATAATTCTGCTAACTCTTAGTTCCTGTGGGAAGATGAGAGACTAACTTTAATAGGTACCTTGCTTGAATTTGCAAAACCACTTCTTGTCATAAAGATATGAGAAGTTTGTCTCCTTTGAGTAAGTGGAAATTAGCAAACACAAATGACCTAATCACATTGATTGATTCCTCTCACTCAACATCTTTCAGTATTTTTCCTTTACCATACCCCAGCATTTAAATATCCCTCTTCCTTTTGTTTCAGTGGAGCTGAGCCCAATTTACACTAAAGTCTCTCTCTCCTACTACAGTAGTCTGAATAAAATATGTCTTACCATGTCCAGTGCAATTTTTTTTATTATATGGAAAATATGTTATGAGTGAGATCCCAATAGCATTAATGTAAGGGAGCCCTAGTGACAGTGGACGATTGCCAAGAGTTTTGTAGGAGGAGATGCTAGCCCTAAGTGGTAGCTGTGACAAGCAGCATCAAAAACTACATGTGAGACAAACTCTCTGTCCCTTTTGGCAATTCTCAGAATTCAAGCATAGGTAAATACTGTAGTCCATAAACAAGTTTGATTTTTCTTACTATGACACATCAATAGGTGATAGGAGGACATACATATTGCAGAAGCTCCATAAAGTTTATTGAATAAATATTTTGCTTTACCTAGAAATGCCTAGTTCACTCACCTAGACCCATACTATTTGTAGCAAGTCCTCACAGATAGAAGCCAAAATCCCTACATCCCCACACTCCACCCATACCACACAATCTATTTATTGTTTCCATAAGTGTATCTTTTCCAGAATGCCATATAGTTGGAATCATGCAGCATGTAGACTTTTCAGTTTAACTTCTTTCACTTAGTAATATACATTTTCTTAATGTCTTTTCATAGCTTGATAGCTCATTTCTTTTTAGTGTTGTATAGTATCCTATCATCTGGATATACCAAAATTTATCTATTCACCTAATGAAGGACAACCTGCTCCTGCTTGCTCCCCAGTTTTGGCAATTATCAGTAAAGAAGCATGACAGGTTTCTGTGTGGACATAAATTTTCAACTCCTTTGGGTAAATCTTAAGCAGCATGATTGCTGCATCATATATAGGAAGAGTATCTTTAGTTTTGTAAGAAACTGCCAAACAATCTTCTAAAGTGATTGTACCATTTTGCGTTTCCATAGCAATGTATAAAATTCTTTATTTCTCCATGTCTTCTTGAGAATTCAGTATTGTCAATGTTCCAGATTTTGGCCATTCAAATAGGTGTGCAGTGATATCTAATTGTTTTAATAAAGATTTTTCTGATGAAAAATTTTTCATATGCTTATTTGCCATCTGAATATCTTCATTGGTGAGGTGTCTTTTAGGTCTTTGGTCCATTTTTACATAAGATTGTTTAATTTGTTCTCATTGAGATAAGATTTCTTTGTGTATTTTGAATAATAGTTTGTTATTAGTTGTGTCTTTTGCAAACATTTTCTCCCAGTCTTGGGATGACTAATTGGTCTCTCTCTCTCTCTCTCTCTCTCTCTCTCTCTCTCTCTCTCTCTCTCTCTCTTTCCTCTTTTTTTGCATTGCCTTTTGAAAAGTAAAAGTTTTTAATTTTAATGAAGTCCAGCTTATAATTTTTTTTTCAAAGATAGTATAATCATCAAACCAATGTGTCCAGGTTTTCTTTTATATTATATTCTATGAGTTTTATATTTTTGCATTTTGCATTTAGGGCCATGATCCATTTTGAGTTAATTTTTGTGCAGGATGTAAGATTTACATCTAGTTTCTTTTTCTTTTCCTTTACTATCTTGTTTATTTTTTTATTGTTGTTAGTTTGTTTGTTTTTGTATATGGACTTTTAATTGTTCCAGCATCATTTATTAAAGAGACTATCTTTGCTCCATTGTGGTGACTTTGCATCTTTATCAAGAATCAGTTGACTGTATTTGTGGGGGTCTATTTCTGGGCTCTTTATTCTATTCTGTTGATCTACTTGTCTATTTGTTAGCCAACACCACACAGTTTTAAATCTGTAGCAATATAGTGAGTCTTGAAGTCAGGTAACATCCATCTTATAACTTTGTTCTTCTATCATGTTACTTTATCACTAACTCTATCTTAATCAAAACCACTTTTTAAATACAAAATTACTTGTAAACAGTTAATAAATGTAGAGAAAGATAAAAGAAAAATAATATATGTACAATAATTCAGGTCATGCCATTTCATAAATTCTAGTGAATTACTAATGAATTCATTTGAAGATTTTTCTGATTACTAACAGCTTGGAAGAAATTACCAATATAGCCTTCCCAGTGTTTTCCTTCTCAAAAATGGTACTGCCATTTGTTGACATCACACTAAAATAAATACTCTTGATACTCCTCTTTTATGTCATCTTTTATATCAAATGCATCATGGTGTTCTCCCATTTGTATTTTTCTCAAATCTTTCTTCTCATTATCTCTAATAGGCCAAGCCATTACCTATGGCCTGGATGATTGCAAAAGCCTGCCATCCAGTTCATTTTTCATCTTACAATAAGAAATATATCCTTATAAAGCAGAGTAGAGCATGTCATTGCTCGTGGCCGCCCCCACTCCATGTACTCCTAACTATTTATTCTCATCCACATTAACATAGTATTTTTCACCTTCAAACATATAACAACACTTATTTATTGTCTTTGCTGATAGTATTTGCAAATGCCTAACATAAGGCTGATACTAGGCAGAAAAAAAAAATATCTGTTGAATGACCGTTGAATATTCTTAGGATGAAAAGCAAAGTTCTTTACATGGTACACAAGTTTCTGCCTTCTCCAGGGATATATTACCCAAGTCTACATCTTACTTTTTCCATTCTAAACTAAGTTACTTTCTAGGTTTATTACCAAGAAATTGAGAACATGGAGGGCAGAGGAATTTCTACATTCCTGGACAAAAATTTGTGAGGATGCCAGTATCATGCAAATGTTTGTACGTGCATAGTAGACAGTTAGGGAGGGCAAAAATACATTACATTTTGACAGAAACATTAATCCTAGAGGGCCACTGCTCCATTGTTCATTGAACATCAATTTTTTTGGCCTTAACAGTTTCAAAATGTCCTAGAGCTCTCATAATATTCATCAATTTCTTGATAAAATCTTCCCCAAGATCAGCACCTCTCTTCTCTTTCTAGTTATTTGCTTTCTTAGAAAAAGCAATATGTTTCTTTCCTAAAGAGATTTTGTTTCAGGGTATAGGTAAACATGATTTTGTGCAATTAAATGTATAAGAGTCATCATCTCTACTGGAATACAAGCTCCATAAAAACTATGGCACATTTTTGACCTTTAGATTTCTTGGTACTAAAAAATAATTTACTAATATTTATTTGCAAACTTTTGGTGATAGTGAGACAGGACATCACTTGAAAGATTCTTAATCTTTCAGCAGGAAGTGAAATGGAACATCTCTTGCAGAATTAATCTTTTTGGTAAATCTAGTTAAGTTTTTTTCCCTCCTTTCTTTGGAAAAAGGCCCTCTTCCTCAAATCTTGATAATTGCCCTGGTGACTCAGATCCTCTGGCTATTGACAAGGGTCATCAACGCATTGTTAAGCAGAAATAGTGTTAAACCAGGCAGGGCCCTTAGAGTCTGAGGTGGAGAGGGAACTTTAAGGCAAAGGTCTTTCCTTTACTCAGTTAATAGGCAAATCAATAATAGAAATTAATAGATGTATGATTTAAATAATGAGTTTGCATCTTCTTTTCCTTGTCTAGTGACTGAGGTAGCACTTTAGCAGGAAACCCGAGACCTCACCCTGATTGAAGCAGAAAAAGAAAACGCTCCATGAAACCCATGTAGGCAGGGACTGTGGCCATTCTCAGCAGGAAGCAGATAGGGAAGAAGAGACCTCCCTCCCTCAACCTTCATACTAATAATAAGGGGGTCATGGCTCTTAGAGAGGCAAGCAGGAAGTTAGTTAGGCGGTTTCGGGTCTGCCTGCAAAGATACTGAAGTCCTCCTATCCTAGAAGGGATCGTTCTAATTTATCCACAATTAAGCAAGCCAGAAGGTATTTTTTAACTCACACCAAGAAACCAGTAGGCAGAAATTTAGCTACCAGTTCAAGCCAGTCACTCACACCTGCGCAATAAAGACCCAACAACCTTCAACTCAACTGAGTCTCATTATACCATCATTATAATATAATGCATATGCCCGGATGTTCATTAATATCATTATAACAGACTGAATTCTGGGAACAAACATGTGCAGAAAGTAAAATGATGAATCCCTGAGTCCTGTCAATCTTTGTTGTCAGTCAGGGAAGCCCACTCCTCTAAGAAAAGTAACCACCCACAGCTAAAAGGGATAAAATCCCTGAAGTCTTTGTTATCAGGCCTTTTGAGCCACGCTTCTCTTGCTCAGGTCTGTCTGTCTCTCTTTCATACTCACTTAGTTTTTTTCCATCATCCACAGTTATAATCCCAGTGCTCTAAGTAATATAGAGAATCTTTATATACATGGAGAGTAATATAATATAAATTTGGTATTAACAAGTGCAGAATGCATTTATGTATGTATATATAGTGCAAATCCATTCAATAGTCAATTATGAATTTTGATGCACTGAACTTTGAAGTAGAGAGAGATAGCTTCCTTGCATGCTGATAATTCTTCCAAAGTAATCTCAGAGTTATTCTCTCTGCTCCACGTGGTTCTGCAGTCAAGTCCTCAGGAATGCAGGAAATTAACAAGGTTCGCTGTGGGCATAAGGTACCCTTCTGATGACCTACACACCTGAACTCACACTGAAAGAAAGCACAGAGAATCTGCAGGTTTGAATGCCTGCCAAAGTGACAAAAAAACACCGTTAAAATAAAAAAACATAATATTTTGCTTTTTTTTTCACAGCAGAAACAGAGATAGTTAAATTTGTCATGGCTTAATGAATTCTTGTTTTTATAATCAACTAATTATTATTTTTTTGTTTGACTGATAACCACTCTGAATTTATATCTAATTACTTTCATATGAATCTTTCTGGATTTTTACTTTTTGGTCTTTTTCACTTTTGTTTTTGGTTCAAATCTCCTTTTATTACTTTTTTCCTAAGGGCTCTGGATGCAATCCATTTCTATCATTCTGTTAGATTCAATTTGACCTGCTTTTCTTGTGTTATCCTGGTTTAAATCTCTTGTTTTTTGATGGCAAGTTAAAAATATTGGTCAGGCTCTCTTTATGTGAGCCGAAAACTACTTATTTCATAGATTATTTGTTCTCTCCTTATTTCCAAGAAGCCTAAGTAATACCCTTCAATTACTGAAGACTCTGTGGAGAAAAAGATATATTTATATAAATCAATAAGATAATACCCCTTTCTACACTGCAAACCTCAATGGTTATAGCTAAGGAGAGAAAATTCCTAGCAAGACTTTTTGTTTTGCTGAATTTGATGAAAGGTAGATATACAATTAAGACAATACTTGGGAGTTACTCATGGGACTTTGCAATGCAGTCATCTGACCCTCAACAATCAGAATTTGCAAAAGATTGAGAATATGTTTACGAGGTCTGGGAGAAAGCATAGATGTGGCAGCTATCATAAAAAATGAACACTGGGAAAGAGGAACATTTTAAGGGGATTTATAAGCAGTGTTTTAGAGTAAAGTAATCCCCTCTTCAATCTTCCCATAAAATCTTTAGAATTATTAATGTATCTGTTAATGCCTTCAGAGTTGGATTCGTGTTTGCACATATGTATGTATGTTTGTGTGATAAGACAAATTTTAAGAGAGTCTTTTAGGTGCAAGCAGAGCCACATTCAATATTTCTTAGATGTCTTTTCTACTAGCACATAATCTCCATTATATAAAAAGCATAACACCAACCCTCATTTATTCAATACATATAGAGTGTCGATTACATTCCAGATCCTTGTCTACATGCTTGGGATACAACACTGAGCAGAACCAACAAAAAACACTATCCTTGGGGACTTTATATTCCAGCTGGGGAAGAAAGACAAGATAATATAGAAATAATAAAACAAGCAATAAGCAAATTAGATAATAGAGTTGGTGGCTATAGTTAGTAGAGAAAAAGGAGTGCAGAGGAAGCAGGATAAGGCATTGTGACAAAGAGGGGATGGGAGTTTTACTGGCCTCACTGAAGCGACAATGAAAACACCATTTATTACAATCAGTTGACTAAATCAAGGGGTTCCCCAAATCTTTTCTTAAAGGGCCAGAGAATAAATAGTCCAAAAGGCAACACTGAAGAGATTATATGAATATTTATAATACTACTTACAATACAATCACTTAAGCTATGCAGATATCTCAGGGAGGAGCTTTCCATGTGAGAGGATGGTCAGTACAAAGGGCCTGAGGTAGGACTGTAATTGCTGTGTTTGAGAAAAGCAAGGAGGAAAGTGCTGCAAGATTAGAACAAAGAAGAGGAGCGTACTATGAAAGTTAGAGAACTAAAATGGAACCAGAAGGCCAGATTATATAGGACTCTACAAGGTAATTCAAGATTTTCGACTTTTGCCTAAGAGAAACATTGAGCCACTGCAGATTTTTTAATGGAGTGACAATGACATGGCTTATGTTTTTAAAGGATCTCCAGTAACTACAAGGTATTAAAATGCCCATAGGTCTCAGAGCATTTTGTTCAATTTTAAAACAGCTGTGTGAACATACAGAATCTAATCAAAGCAAATATAATGATGTGCTCACGTTTATAAATGCTTGGCTCATAATTTCAGTGCATACGAGGAATCCAGATGATCTGAATTCTAGTTCTGAAATTGTTCTCAAATTGGTGAAATCCCTTTGCCTTTGTAGGGCTTAGGACTCTATATTTCTAAATGAAGATGTAAGACCAGGTTTTCTCCCAAATGTTTCATTTTCAAACCAAGCATAACATAGAATGTAAGCTCATGAGGTGTCTGATTTCGTCATGTTCTTCATCGCACCTCTCAGAACTCATTGCAAACCACTTTGCAAATACTCAATAATCTTTATCAATTGAATTCTAGGTTTGGTTATTTAATTAATACTTGTGAATAAATGATGTGTTGTTAAGCATATTCTCCCTAATTATATTTTCATGGTTATTATTCTTATTATCTGCCCCCAAAATACTTTCTTTAATAAAGTTAATGTAATATAATTTTAGCACTTTTAAATGAGTTATATGAATAATTTTTTACTAATGCACACAATTTTCAATTATACACACTTTATGAACTATATTAGCAGGCATATTTAATAACCAAAATTAAAATGAACAAGTGTAGAAAATATGAATAGTTTTTTATTTTCTTAATTTTACTCTGGTTATTATTCTAAGTTTGTGCACTCATGAGAAAAAGTTGCCCCCAGATACAAGGGAAGATGGTAAGCAAAGAAAAATTCTCAGTTTTTTTATTTTTTTAACTACAGGTGCATTCCTGAGTTCAAATTTAACTGCTTAATCACTAAATGTAATTTTAAAAACCAAGATCAGCAGATATACAACTCAGATAGCTTGAATTTTTATTATTTCAATTAATTAAGCCTAAAAGCCTGTAGTACTTTTGTGAGGTAAAGTTACAAAGCCAGTAAAGTTTGTATCTGGCCCATGTATTCTTTTCAACTGTGAATTATATATATATATATGTCAATAGGGAAAAACCAAACCAAACTAAAAAAATGAATACTTTAATAATTCTTAGCAAAGACATGAAATTGCAGTGGTTCTATGGCTCCTGTAAGCAGTATATAAATATACAATTGTGTTAGTTGAGAGGCGTCATCTACCATGACCTTTATGGTTTAAATGTCTTTAAGACATAAATATGAGATACACATATGGTTTTTTATTTTATAGTTATAAAAGCTCTTTGACATCTATTATTGGTTTTGATCCATAATAATAGCAATTGAGAGCCTATTAAATACCTGCTTTACTTGCCTTAATAGAATGTAGTAGAATGCCATTATAAACTTGCAGGTATATTAGGCTCAGATAGAAAACAGCCATTATGATAGACAACAGATGTCAAAGCTCAGGGTTTCTTCCATTATACCACAATTCCTAATTTATCAATGAGAAAAAGGAGAATAAAGTGATTAAATGACTTACCCAAAGACCCTATTGTTAAGTTTAGAGTCACTACATGAACCTGTATCTTCTCATATAAATCCCAAGTCTTTGCCTGTACCTTCAAGGCAGTCTCATGTACTAGAAAGATACAAGGATGTGTAATATAAAGCTCTAAAACTGAGTAAAACCTAAAATGTAATAAGACATCAATTATTTAGAAACAGCATATTTTGTCAGTTCAAATAGTAATAATAACAACAGTAATAATAATAATAATTTAAGTAGTTAGGACTTGTAGAAAGTATGAAATGTTAATTACCATGAAATAAACAAGCATAAAAATGGCATATAGAGTGAAAACATCATTACATTATAATTCAGTAGAATAAATCGGGGGGTCAGCAAACTTTTCCTTAAAGGTCCAGATAGTAAACATTTTAGGCTTTTCAATCCAAGAGACAAAATTGACAAGATTATATAAGCATTTATAATGCCACTTGAAAAGTAATCCCTTAAAAATGTAAAAACTGTTCTTAGCTTTAGGACCAAAACAGGCAATGAGCCAGATTTTGGTCCATGAGTTTATAGTTTCTGACTCCCAGAAATTGTATATAAAGGGATGTTCATCTGAAATCTGGCAGTACTTCCCTTTCTGTGGCTGAAGTTTTGATCCCTGCTTTTGAAGTCAGAAAGCAAGGGGCTGCATGCAAAGAACCATTTTGTTCTCGAACTGATATCTCTGTTCTCTGCTTTAATGTATTGGCCCTGATTTACTCTGATCTCTACTGGAGAAAAGAGAACGCCTCTAGAACTGTTTCTAAAGTACAGTGAATCTTTTGGAAAAATTAGCTATTTTTATTATTATTAGTGACTATATTAGTTAATGTCTCTGTATGAAAACCTCTGTGAGAAATTCTTTTTTTTAATCCATAAGTGTTAGGAAATGTTTTGTTTCTGTAAAGAAAATGATGAGCCCAGAGCTAGCTGGCTTTATGGGCATTTGATCTATGCAGTAATGAAAGGTCCCATGCTTAGAAAGAATCTGCTCTTGGTTTAATGTTTTGCTGTTGCTATCTTAAAATTCTAAATGTTTTCGAACAAAAGTCTTTGCATTTTTATTTTGCATTGGGCCCTGCAGGTCATGTAACTACTTCTGAACGGACAATGCACTTCTAGAGATGATCATTTTCCTATCTCTGTATTGATTACTATGAAACTCAGAGTGAAATTTGCAGCCTAAACTGAATGACAATTTAGGACTCTAAGAACCCTATATATAAAAAGAAAATTTCCTACTGGATATTATTTTCTTTTCGATGTACATTTTTCTCTGTTCTGATGATTATTATTTTTTTAACTTTACTTTCATTTTATGTAATTTGGAATACCACTAACAATTATATTTTGAAATAAGGTAATCTATAAATATAAATTCATTTATAAATTAAATAGGAATTTAACATTGATAAATAAATAACAATACAGCAGTCATTAGATCTGCTTAAGTGGTTGAACTGAGAAGAGGATCCTTAAAAATCTTTTTCTTGTATTGATTTGCTTGAAAGAATAGACATCATTTTTGACTTGTGTCTAAAACTGCATGACAGAAGGCTCATATTGTATATGGTTTAATGCCATTCACAATTTTTTTCTGTATTGTTTAGTATATCAAAGAAATTAGAAAGCTGAAAACTGTATTTCTCAGATACTTTGATGGCTCACTACAGGTTTAATTCAAATTAGATCTAATAAAATATATCCACTTATATCATGTTTAAATACTAAAGTGAAGTGGAGATAATTTCCCATTGTGACTTGTGTTTGAAGAGATACAGAAAATTTTCAGGATTAACTCCATGTACAGTATCTACTAAAAGTTGTAATGGAAGTGTCAACAGTTAAAGCTTTTTCCCCTTAGGATCAGTTTGCCTCTGGATCAATTATTAGTTATGACCATGAGAACTATCTTTCATTGATAGTCTCCTAAATTTTCCTTTAGCTCTTTCAATGAGTGTGTAGGTACCTAATTATGTCTATCGTCTGCTTAAAAACCTCAAATGATTTCTGTTTTATTCATTGAACTCTCAATGAATCGGGGATATAAGAAGAAATGTAAAAAACTGTTTCCTTTAAAAAATTCTGCAAGACACTGTGACATGAGTAGACTCCATGAACAAACATAGAATCTGACAAAATGAAACAGATCAATAGTAATATAATCTTCCCTCATTTTGACATAGTTTAGGCACTATGGCAAAGACTGGTGAGGTGTTCAACAATGCCATTTCTTCATTCTGGACACAAAGATACACTACATTCCTCTCACTCCCTTGTACCTAAAGGGAAACCACTGATTAGTTTCTGGTAAGTAAGAAGAGAGTAGAAATGATGTATGTTGAGGCATGTTGGTAAGCCAACTTCCTGGAAAAAGAAAAAAAAAGACCTTGTATATAGTGTTTGCCAACTTTCCTGGCATAAATACAACATGGTTGATAGCTATTAGCATAGGAACAGTAAATTTGGAGTTAGGAAGAGATACACAAAATTTACTTTGAACGGTTTGCAGCACACCAGTGGATTCATGTGACTCCAGAATTAGTCACCAAACCCCATGCATAGCCATCCATGTTCTCCTCCTTCTATAGATAACATCAAGGCCACATTTTGAGGATAGGCAGCATCATGATATTGAAGTGAGCTAGAACTCCAAGTCCTATACCAGACTGTGATATGAATGAGAAATAGATTTCACTGTATTAAGCCATTGAAATTTTGAGGGTGTGTGCTATTGGAATAACTCTATCCTAATTTATGTTATTGCTATGAAGTATTGACATGTATTGACAATGATATCTACCAGATTGTTTTTAGCAAAATCTGTAACATCGAAAAGAAAGTGGAGCAAGAACCAATCCTTCATAGAGACTCTATTCTAAGGATAGCAACAGAGGCCAGCAGAGCAGCATAAAGCTGTGATTTTAAAAAACTGCAATAACTAAAAAAATTTTTAATTAAAAAAATGCAATAATTGATGGCATGGTAGAAGCCTTCAGTTGACAGAGACTGTGTATAAAAACATGTTAAATAGCATCTAAAGAACTCCTAGAAATCTTTGGAGTTGGGCTCCCCAGAAATTTATAGTCCAGTGTTACATATGTTGGACCATGAATCAGTACTTTCTTTCTATAAATGTGATGTTATTATTTATACTTATAAGATGGTAAGAATAAAAATCACATTTGTTATTTTTAGTTGTTTTTATCATATTAGAAGCATAATTTTAAAAATGTTTCTATGAATGATACCAGTATTTAAATCTATAGGTGTTTAAATTATTTTTACACATGTGTATTATGGGGAAACTCTTATTCTCTTCTGTTTTTTCTTTAATGTAAAATAACACAAACTCTCTGTTTTTCACTTACTGTGTCCTAACAGAGTTGGGATAGCTTATTTGCTGGGTGAGTTTAAAAGGAGAAATTGAGCATGAAACTCAGCCTATTCTTTCTCCTTTCTTTAAATCTGGCTCCTGACAAAAAGAGAGTCTTTCCTTTTCTTCCTCATGTCATACAGTTTAAAAGGCCTGCTAGGGACTAGTGTTTGTCCAAGGCCAAAGTTCCCTTTAGAAAATATTTGCCCAGAGGCATAAGCAACATCTGCAACATAAGCTTGGTCAATAATGAAGGTAACATCCGGGGCCCTGATGTGCCTCACATAGTATTTTAATCTCTCAAATAGTTCTAATTTTTAGCAGGGCAAAGTGGTGCCAGTATTTGGATCTCAAAATATAACTAAAAATAAAATGTCAATCTGAGAATCTGGTTTATAGTTTTAATGCAATATATTTGTAAGCAAAGTATTGTCCCTTTAGGTTGCATTTCAATGACATACAAACTATCAGATAACAATATTAAAGAGAGTAAAACAACTAAAATAAATATCAAGAAACATAGTTGAGTGTATAAGAAGGAATCCTACAGTATAAACAACAGTTGTCTCTTACACACGGATTTTGTTGGGAATGTATGTTTATCAAAGACCGTTGCAACTGCATGGAGGTGTCATCTTGTTAAAATACTCAGGGGATGAAAACAAGAGAGCTTTCAGAGGGATAATAAAGAGCTCTGCTGTGTTGAGTTTGAAATCGTGGGCAGGAAATGTGGTAAGAGATAGTTTCTTTGTTGTGGGTCAACGTAACCAATTAAGGAATAAGAGTTGAAGAGTGGATCTTTTCATTCAGAAATAAGCTAAAAAAATTAAAGTGCTGAAATTTGTGGTGAGGTAAGAGAAAGACACAGATTATCCTCATGTCTAGCATCGGAGTGAGATTTCATGTTTGTGAGTCAGCACATAGCAATTGTCCAACTAATGACAAATGCTACGGAAATAGAAATTGATTTATGTTCTTCACTATTGTGAGTTAAAGGGAAAATAATTTTAAAAGATAAGTGTCTCATGAACACTTGAGAATAACGAATTTTATATCTATTCCATAGTTAATAATTCTTTAGTTAATTAGCAGCTCAGTGAAAAGTTAAATAGCATTTTCAGAATGTACAGGGTGAATATAGAACAAATTAATAGATTATCAAAAGTAACTGTGTAGAAGACCTCTTATTTCAGATTTTATATATAAGGAGTTGAAAGACATCACTCTCATTCTCACCACAAGAAAGGTGCTGAAAAAACTGAAATTTAATCATTTATCTTAGCCTCATCGGAGAATCGAGTTCATGGGGCAAACCATCACCCCAAAATCTAGAGACACAGCCAGTATATGTTTTTGTCTGGGAAGGAAGGTGATAAAATTATAAACTGGTAAAAACATTTAAGCACTAATTTTGACAAAATGCTGGCAGCTGAGTGGGCAGTAGTATAATAGTAAGGTATTTTTAGGGTACCTTACTCTTCTGGAAGCCACCCTACTTTCATACATTTACCTCCAAGAGTGCTATAAAATTCTCACCATGAAGATGGAGAGAAGTCTGATGGCTATGGCAAAGATAGGGGAACATTAATTATTACAATATAGATCTATAGCCTTTTTTTTCTTTTTAAAGGAATATTCCAGAAATAAATGTTCTGTCAGAGCTTTCTCCAGACAAGGGAAAGACACTTACACTCCAGACCTTGTCAAGGCCTACTGCCTCAACTAAGGGGAACTCAAATTCTTAACAGAGTTCAGAGTTTTGAAGAAATATATTGGAAACACTGAAGCCAGGGAAGGGTATGGAAAGAGGGGAGAAAGAAAACAGCAGAAACTTGTGAAGAACATGGTCCACAGATGAAGCTCCACTAAAGTACTGAGCTTTACCACCATATGAACAGAGATCCAGTATATTATAGGTAAAAGATCCGAAAGATACAAACTCTCTATGAGGAAGAGTGCTTAGGAAAGTTTTAAGTCATATTGGAAATAAAAAACAAGAACACTTAAGGAATTTGATGCATCTGGTATCCACAGCTATAGCAGACATATAATATAGCACAGTCCAACTGGGAGCCAGATTAACATAAATCTTAACATTGAAGGCCTGTTTATCCCAGTTCTTAATACAATGTGTTGTGCTTTCGAAAACATCAACAAAATTATAAAGCAAGTAAATGACAAGAGAAATAAAATCAATAATCTGAAAAAAATAGATAATCAGAACTGGATAAACAGATTATATAGATCTTGGAATTTTCATCCAAGCATTGTGCATAAGTAAAGTGGCTTTAGTGGAGCCATCAGTGTACTTGACCTGGCCAAGGAAAAAATCAGCGAGTTTGAAAATAGGTCAATTGGAATTAGGACTTCTCAAACTAAAATGCAAAGAAAACGCGCGCGCGCGCGCACGCACACACACACACACACACACACACACACACACACACACACACGACAGAACAGAATATGAAAAATCTGTGGAACAACATAAAAAAATATATCATATACATAATTAGAACACCAAAGAAAAAGAAAGAGAAGACAGAACAGAAAAAATATTTGAAATAATAGTGACTGACAACTTTCCAAAATTAATGACAGACATAAACTGCAGATCAAATTAACTTGGAATACCAAATAGAATAAACATAAACCCAAACAAAAAATAAAAACAAAACCCTCATACAACCCTAGGCATATCATATTCAAATTGCAGAAAACCAAAATACAAGAGAAAATTCTATAAGAAGACAATAAGGGGTTATTAACCTTATTTAGGGAGAACCAAAGATACAATTATAGTGCACTTTCCCCAGAAAATATGGAAAAAGAAAGAAGAGAGAAATATTTAATATTGAAGGGTAAAAGAAAAACACACAGCAACTTAGCATACTATGCCCACTGAAATTATCCTTCAAAAGTGAATGAGAAATTATGATTTTATCAAACAAGACTGAAAGAATCAATCCATCACCAGCAAATATGACCCACAATAAATGTTAAAAGGCATTCTTTAGACAGAAAGAAAATATATGTGTCAAGAAATTGAATATCTATTAAGAAAGTTAAGAGTGTTAGAAAAGAAATATATGAAGGTGTACTAAAAACATTTCTGGTTCTTATTGTTAATTGCGCTAAAGATAATTGCTTAAAGTAATAATAGTAACCATATATTGGGTGTTTATAGTTTATAAGTGAAATGAATGATGACAAGGTGACTATATATAAGATGGAGGAATTGGAGATATTCTCAAAAAGCACTCACATAACAAGTGAAGTAGCATGTACTGGGCTATTTGAATGTGGACTTAAATTAGTTTAAAATGTATATTGTAAATCTTAGGGCAACCATTAAAATAGTTACTTTAAACGTAAAATATCTAAATATACTTCTATGGACTAAATATGTGTTTTCCCTCTCATATTTCAATGTTGAAAACTAATCTCCAGTGTGATAATATCATGATATCTAAAAACAAAAAACAAAAATTAAACAACATAACAACAACCAAAAAACACACCCTGACTGTACCATTTCTGGCAGAAATGCAAATGACAAAGTCACTTTGGAAGACAGTTTTACAGTTTTTTACAAAGCTATGTTTATAGTAGTTTTATTTATAAACATCAAAAATTGTAGAATCAAAATGTCCTTCAATAAATAGAAGTATAAACTGTAGTACATCTATACAAAGAAATATATTAAGTCCTCACTTAATGTTATCATTGATAACAATTCTCATAACACTATGCAAACATAATGACACAAATTAAAAAATAATAATAATTTAGGAGGTCATGAGATCCCAAGATGAAAGGCAACCTGGTCAAAGAAAAAAAATCTAGCTACATTACAAAAGCATGAAATAATCTCTGAAAGGGGTTGAGGGCTGCTGATCTAAAATATGCCTCTGGAAAGGAGTAGAATGAAATATGTAATACTAAAGGCGAAATAAACTGTACCTTATATAGTATAGCACTATACCATAGATGAAAAAATTACATTCTACAAAGCACCCAATTAGTACTCCTCAAAACTCTTAAGGTCATCAAAAGCAGAGAAAGTTTCAGCAACTGTCATAGCTAAGAAAAACCAAAGGAGATAAAACATAATGAAGTATTCTAAATGGGACCTTGAGACTGAAAAGTAAAAATTAAGGAAATCGAATAAATCATGGTATTTTATTAATAGTGATATATCAATATTTGTTTATTAATTGTGATAAATGTACCATAGTAATATAAAATGGTTACAGTATTGGAAACTGGGTATGGAGTATATGGGAGCTCTCTGGATTACCCTCATAACTTTTCTGTAAATCTGAACTATTCTAAAAAATTTTAATATATTAAATAAAAATTAATGTGCAATTTTGAATATTGTAATTTTTTGTAATATTATATTTGCATAGAATGCTAAATTTTTGTGGTATTCAGAATGTTCTGATACCCTAGGCTTTATGCTGATAGATAAATGTACTACATTTCTCAATGGTCAGATGAATTCAGTGGATTTCAATTTGTTATCATATTCATACATCTAAAACTTTTACATGTGCAGATAAAATATTATCTATATGAAACTTGGCATGTGTTTTGATTAGAGCTCTAATTAAAAGTATATATCAAATTATATACTTTTTAATTTGGAGACATATTTTATTTATGTAAATATGTATGTATGTATGTATGTATGTATTATATATTCCTAAATTAGAGCTTTAATGTGTACATATATAATATATATAATTCTTTTTAACTAGCCCAGGTAGTTTTATTTTATTTTGAGCTGAAGCTTGTCAATTTTGTTAACAAATCTGCATGTTCAGACTTCTCCTACTCTCAAATGATATTTTACATATCCAGACAAAATTTAAAGTATATAAAACCTGCCAACGTTAATAAAGTGGAAAGTAATTATTTCCTGCTTGCTCTATGCCACTTAAAAAAGAAAATAAATTTGCCATGGAATTAACTTGTAGTTGCAACACATTTTCAGAAATTATTGCTATAAACTGATGATAATCAGAATGAGAAGAAATGTGGCAAAGGTAAATACTGGCATGAAAATATGTTAACTTAGACACTCATTTGTCCACTTAGCACAAGGCCCACTTGACATTTTTTTCGACAAGAATTTTTATTTTATTTCTCAAATTGCTGTGTGAAGAGTTATAATTTCTAGTCATTTTAATGAACATTTATGCCCCTTGCTGTATTTCCTCACTTGTCATGTAAGGATAATTCTTTTCAAAGTTCACTCTGAGCATTTAGAAATTTAAGTACTTTATAGTATATTTTTGTCTTCATGCTATAATTACACCTTCACATAATTTCCATCCCTGACACATGTTTATGTCAAGGGCATCATGGGAAAACCTGGGCAGGACCTTCTGCTTATACACAGAGATCAGAATCACATGTTTTTCCAGAAAATTTAGCTATTTCATTCTCTTTATTTAGTTGTTGCATTGTATCTTTATTTCTTGGAAACAGTGGTAGGTGAAAATGGGGAAAATAAGATACAATCATTCTTCTCATATGTCTTTTATAATAATATTAGATGGAAGACTAAGGGAATGGTGAATTGTGTGACAAACAGCTTAACTCCGGATGAAACTTAAGGTTTTACATATTTGTTGTCCAAGAGTCCCTAGTCCTTGATATATTCCTATGAAAAAACTCTGACCGAAATAAATTCTTTGGCTTCATTAATATATCAAGGCAGTGTGTCCTATCCATGGGCCACATATTTTAAATTTAAATTTTATAGAAAAACAATAAACTTTAATACGGGACTATTTTATTTAAAAGAAAGTAAAAAAAAAATCACCCATATTTTTAAGGAGACTTAACCAATAACAAATATTTCATATTTTTCACTGGCTTCCAGTGACTCATTCAGCATTTACACACAGTGTAAGATATTTTTGTTTGTTTCTTTCATTTATTGATATACTATTCAATTAAAAGGCTTTCTGGGGCATTGTATATTATTAACACATATGTTTAATGGCTATAAAATATTGCAAAATTTGAATATACCTTAATTTAAATATTACTTTTTAGACCATTGGCTATTTAACTATTTTTTAATTATTTGCAATTTGAAATAATATCAATATTTGTAGATAAAACATATTTGTTTATTTGATGGTTAAAACAGAGAAGCACCTTTTCAAATGGTATTGATGCTTCCCCTAATGGATTTGGAAGTGGGTAGCTGAAGAATTATAGTGGGATCTTTAGAAAGATTTAGAGACAGCTGAATGTCTTTGACTGACCTTGAGGAACTTTTGACCCTAATAAACCTACTTTCTTAGGCAGATTCATGTTTTGTTATTTGGTTTTAACATAAAAAATATCATTAAAAACCCTTTTTTTGTGTGTCAATGAACTCCTTAACTGATAAAGAAAGATGCTCTATTAACATCCATTGATGAATCCTAATAGGAACATTTCAGATGTATTTGACTTATACAACCAAAGCTGTGAAAATATTCGCTGAAAATTTTACGATTTCACAATTTTTAAAATTTTTTCAAGAAATAAGTTTAAAATGAGTATTTGGGTATAAAACCAAAACACAACTATTCTTAAAAGCAATCATCTAAAATGCAAGTCCTCATTTTAAGTTAAACTGGGCTTTCTTCTATAGTAACAGGAAAAAAATGTCCTGCAATTGGAGTATATAATTTTTTAACCATATAGTAAAAGCTAAATAAATGTTCAGATTTCTGTAAACTAATCTGCCAATATTATGAATATACATGCATTCAGCAAGTATAGTTCATTGTGTATGTTGACTTAAATGCAATCATTTAATAAAGCTAAATTAACCTAGCTAACTGGTCTTTTACACATTGTAAATGCTTTATATTGGTTATCCAAAGACATTTCATTTAAATTACTGTTAACGCATAGAATTAACTCAGTAATCCATTTTAAAACCCATAAATTCTATTATAAAATATTAAGTTTAAGGCTATCAGATGACAAAAAATACTAGATAGTATGTACACACAAATTAAATGTACATAACAAGCATTTATTTGTTCTGGGCACATCTGTACCTTGTTTGTAGCTTCTACTCAGTATTGTGTGGGACTAAAACATATTTTCCACGTATAAATGGAATGAGAGACCTCGAATACAATCATTATACAAATTTCAGCCTGGAAGTGTGCTAGTTTAATGTTTTCCATTTCCTCTGACCTTCTCCCTTCCAGCAGAGCTATAAATAGTGAACAGTATGCTTATTTTTATTTGTTTTAGTTTGAGGATTTTGATTTTCAATGAAATTCACTTTAGGCATAACTTTTTTGATCAAAATTAGGAATAAGTTTTAAAGAGAACAGAAGGTATAATTATAGGTAATAAAACAGTTTAATTAATAGAGTTTAGAATTGCAAAATGAATAAGGGAAGAAGACAGGAAAACATGAACATAAATAATTTAGCAATTAAAAATTTCCAAACATTTCAAGAGTGCTTAAGTATTTCAGTGAAAGTAAATAAAATGGAAGTGGTAATATTTGTAAAATCTAACTTAGTTATGCAAAGAGACAAAAATCAAACTATTACAAAAGTCTCCAAATAAAGAAACCTTAAAATACAGAATTTCAAAATATTTCAATGAAGTAGGTAGCAGATGTTGGATTCATCCTCATTTGAGAAGCAGATTTATAGAAGGCTATTAAGGTATTATTACCATATTTTCTCTATTAATAATGATAATGAAATATTTAAAAATTAAAAGCGTTACTACTTTGAAAACATAAACATCCATTTAGGAGGTCTTGTTAAAAAATTCTGTCACACTGATTCAATGAGATTTATAATTTTTATATAATATAAAATAATAATAAAATAGCAGAATACTATAATATTATATAAATTATAAATTTGCTAATATACAGTGTTCAACTGATAAGAAGTGGAGGGTAGAAAGCAAGTTGCATAGCACTGTATGCTAAATATAAAAATTTATGTAAAAATTATTTTATATGCTTAGGATTTCTATGAAAGGATTCATAAATGCACACACATGCACAAGGCTGGTTGACTCCCTAATTGGCTGAGGAAAAAAAGTGAAAGAGAGTTTTGATTTTTACTTCATATCCCCTTAAAATCTTTTAATTGTTTTAAGTACTAATATTACCTATTCATAAAATAGATTATTATTTTATAAATCTTGATGTTTATTGTATTTAATTTGTTATCAGTATTGTAGATACATTTGTAAATCTTAGTCTCTATTGTATGTGTACCTAACTGTACCTAATTACACTCTAGCAACATTTTTATAAAATAAAATATAAAAAGTAATTTTTATAAATCAAATTTTATAATATGAATTAGAAGAGGACCTGATCAAAACACATCAAAGACAAATATATTTGTAAAGTGTAGACTCCCTGTTAAAATGATCACTTAGTTATAGTTAGAATATAGATTATGGATATTTAAAAGCAAATCCACATTTCCTTGTCTGGCTTTTTTTGTTTTTTTATTTGTTTATTTATGACTGATCATTTAATTTGCATTTTTTTAGAGAAATATGAGTTGGCTTATGTTTTTTCTAAATTCATTGATTAGTCAATAAGCAGATACTTTTTGACCTGCTGGGACATTCTAAGCATTGTACTAGGTGCAAGGGATAAAATGATGAACAAGACATCTGCGGTCCCCACACTCAAGAGATTACATTTCCAGAGTAGAGTACTAAATTAAGAATATACCTGTAAAAATAGAGTACATATAGGCAGAAATCTAGATAGGGTGATCAGTGCTCTGATAGTTTATGAAAACACAAGGAAAATAGCTATAAAGTAGATATCGGTGATGAAGAAAGGAAGACTCCCCAGCATAGAATGGTCTTTAGCCATCTTCTCAGGCCTTTTGACTTGTTTATGACCAACATTCCAAGCACAGTAGAAACTTGCCCACTGACATTGAGTGCATGTGAGGTATCCTTGCTCTTCAGAGAAGGCACCTTATTTTAAAACTCTAAGAGAGGGGCAAGTTATGTTTTCTTTAATGCTGCATTGACTTCCTCTTGTGATGATTTAATTAAAAGTTTACTTATTCCAAGGCTTCATATAAAATTCCAGTCCCTAGTCTGGTCCTATCATTCCCGAAAGATACAATATGATAACATCAGTGAATTTTCCAAAGGTTGAACTACTCAATTTTAGATTACACCACATGAATCATTTTAAGATGTAATTTAAGCTAAAATATATCAAGCTTAAAGTATTTCCTTTTAGCATTTTTTGAAAAGTATTCAAAATTTGAGATATAGTCTTATCCAGGGTCCCTTGATATGTATATATGTGTGTGTGTGTGTGTGTGTGTATATATATATATATATATATATATATATATATGAATTTTAGTAAAGCTTAATCAATTTTATAGGCAATATGAATGGAATAATAGGCGCTTTCTTAAAATAATTTTAACTTTTATTAATAACTTGTATAAACCAGATACTTTCTAAGCACTTTTTATGTAATACTGACTTGTTCTTCAGAGTTAGTTTATCCTATAGATTGTAGCATTATTCTTTTTTCAGATATGAGAGAGATGGAACACAGTGTCTCTATCATCTTACCTACAGTCACACATACAGACAGTATTGTCACTAACATTCAAGTTTAGGGCACACGTCTGCAGAGTCATTATGCTGCCAACCACTATACAACATTATCTCTTATTTTTGGGAAAAGTGACTTTCTTTTGAATGATTCATCTTTCTAGTTTTTCCTTCACCTTAATGTAAAAAAAAAAAAACTTGAAGTAAAGTGTAATGTAAAGACTATGTTTTTACAATATGAAAGCACTCTTAAAGAAACAATAAAAAAGAAGCACTTGGAAAAATTAATATGCATACTAAGTAATAGAGCAAAATTTGTAGCTTGTTCTGAAATGGAGGGAATGAAGGGGAGAAAAAACATCAAAAAAATGATTAACAATATATTATGACTTGAATTGTGTTTTTCTAAAATCATATTAAAGACTAAAATCCTAGTATCTCAGAATATGAGCTTATCTGGAAATAAAGTCATTGTAGATATAATTAGTTAATTTTTTAAAAGGTCAGTAAGATGACCCTAATCCTATGTGACTGATATCTTTATAAAAAGGGGGACATTTGTACACAAGCATGCCTACCGGAGTATGCCAAGAAAGCACAAAGACCACAATTTTTAAGACAAAGACTTGGAACAGATCCTTCCCTCACAGCCTTAAAGTGGAATCAACCCTGCCAACACATTGATTTCAGATTTCTAGTTTCAATAATTCTGTGACAAAAGTTTTGTTGTCAAAGTATCTCAGTTTGTGGTACTTTCTATGGCAGCCTTAGCAACCAATAGATGACAGAAATAAATTTTCAACCCACAATACTTTAGGAAAAAAATAAAGTGATATGTAACTATAAATAGAGGTAAAGTCATTTAAGCTTCATTCAGTTACTCTAAAATCCTATTTGTGTTTTAGAGTTTTCTAGAGTTTTAAATTGAATTATTTTAATACGATGATGCTATTCTTTACAATGTGCAGAGTCCTTGAATTTCGGAAGTGTGATGGTTAATTTTCTGTGTCAGCTTGCAAGATAAACATTATTTCTTGAGGTGTTTGTGAGAGTGTTTCTGAACGGGATTAGCATTTGAATTGGTGGACTTTAAAGTAAATTGTCTTCTCTATGTAGATAAGTACTGGTGAATCCACTGAGGGCTTGAATAGAACAAAAGGCAGAGGAAGGAGGATTTGCTTCCTTTATCTTTCTTCCTGATTTCAAGCTGAGATATTGGTCTTCTCCCTAGCTTGGACTTTGAATTACACCATTAGCTCTCCTGGTTCTTCAGTCTTTGGATATGGACTGGGATTATACCACTGGCTTTTCTGGGTCTCCAGCTTGGAGATGGCAGATATTGGGAGTTCTCAGGCTCTGTTTCTGATTCTTTGGAAAACCCTGACTAATAATGCAAGTAGTATTTAATAAAATTCACATGATATTTGTGTTTTTACTAATCAATACAAACTTTTCCTTTTATGTAGCATAACGTTTTCAAGATCCACATTAAAACATGAATCGGTATTTCATTTTTATTTATTGCCAAATAATATTGGTTTTATTTATTTATTGTTACTCTTTCTAAAAATTTTGCTCACCAAAACAGATATTCTTAACTCAAACAAAAACTCATTAGGCAATTACTTCTTGTTTCCACTCTTAAGACTCTAATAACCTCTAAATAGTTTTCTATATTTATAAATTTTGTCTATCCTAGGTAATTCATGAATGAAATCATACAATAATTGTCCATTTGTGTCAGACTCATTCCAGTTAGCATAATGTTTTCCAGGTTCAACCATGCTGTAGTGTGTATCAGAATTTTATTACTTTTTGTGTCTAAATAATAATACATTGTATGTATATGCCATATTTGTTTATCCATTCATCTGTTGGTAGACTTTTGGGTTGCTTCTACATTTTAGCTATTGTGAATAATGAACATTAGCATACAAATATCTGTTTGAGCTTCTCCTTTCAATTACTTTAGTTATAAACCTAGGATAGGGACAGCTGGGTCACTTGGTAATTCTGTTTAATTTTTTGAGGATGTGTTAAACTACTTGTTACATTAGCTACTCCATTTTACATTGATTACCAGTGTCTGAGGGTTCAAATTCTCCATATCCTTATCAATGTTTGTTATTTTTTTATTCTAATTATAGTCATCTTGGTAGGTGTGAAGGGATATCTCATTGTGGTTTTGCTATACATTTTCTTGATAACTACTAATACTAAATATGTTTCATGTGTTTAATGGTTATTTGTTTATCTTGTTTGAAAATGTGTCTACTCAAGATTTTTGCCAACTTAGTTGCCAATTTTTAAATTGGTTTGTCTTTTTGTTATTGCTTTGTAAGTATTCTTTATGTATTCTGAATATTAAACCCTTAATAGATATATGAGTAGCATATATTTTCTCATATTCTTCAAGTTGTTCATCAAGTTTTTAATGAACAACAAATTTAATTTTGATGAAGTCCAATTTCTGTTTCTTTTCTTTTGATACTCATGTTTTTGACAACATATTAAACAATCTAATGCCAAATTCAAGATTAAGAAAAACAATATTTTATTTTAGGACTTCGGTCTTATGTTTAAGTCATTGATCCATTTTGAATTAATTTTTTTATGTAGCTATGAAGAAGGGATCCAACTTCATTCTTTTTTTTTGTTAAAATTTAGCTTTTCCAACACAATTTGTTAAAGAAACTATTTCCCCTGCCTTGTTCCTACCCATCATGCACCCTGTACTGTTGCCATTTTACTGACTTTTTTATACTCAACAGAAACCAGGTGACTTCAGAGGCTCTCTGACTAAATAAACCATTTTTTTTAAAGTTGTTCATAGTATTCTCTTACAATTTTTCCATCATTAGAGATAAGTTTTAATTAATAAAGAAAAACATGTAGGCTTTTTCCGTTTCAACAACTGTCAAGAAAAAAATATTTTTAGCTTTTTATTTTTATTATGCTCTCTCAATCTTAACATTATCCCTCCTTGTGGGTTTTGGTGGATGATTGTCAAATTTTGGCTATAGAAGTGTCGACATAATTCAGTCTAGTGTAAGGAAGCTTATTCTAAATGAAAACATTCAATGAATTTTCATATTTTACACTACTACAATTAATATCTATAAGCAATATGGTAACCAATGCCCATATATTGGTAACCAAAGATAAAATATAAACATTTAAAAACATTTTTTGCTTTCATCCACTATTCAGGTAAAAATGAAAATGCAGATGATTTGGGATAAACCCCTTTCATAACTTTATCATTTAATTATGTATTACAACCACACATACTCTTTATACACACCACACCCACATTCACTCACTCACACTTGACCAAAGAATAGTATCTTAACACCATAAAATTGTCTTGATTTTGAATGTTTATAACAAGTTCCAATGCAGAAAATTTTAACAGAAAAGAACATTTTCCCTGGGTCATTTGGATGAATAATTCTGTGATAAAGAGTCTAGACATTCAAACAAGTTGATTTTTGCCCGGCTTGAGAAAAATTATTCAAATGCCGAACTCTGCCACGTGTAGAGTATTCTCCCACATCCCTAAACTGTTCAAATCCAAGCTGAGTGGTCTGTTTTCTTCCAGGTGAAAAACACTGACTAGGTAATGACTCAGATTTTCTTTCAATCTTAAGTTTCTATCACTTAAAATAAGTCTGTGATTTCTAGGGTTATGAGATCAAATTGTGTTTCTTTGTTACTGGAAATCCCCACTTCAAACCCTAAGAACAAGCCATTCAAAAGCTTATACTGAGGCAACACACTTAATAGAAAAGCATGACTTCATTTTGGCATGATTTGTCTTTAAATCAGGTCAGTGATTTAGATGTGAATGAGTGGATTGTTCATGGGCACCGGATCAAATTAGACTTTCATTTATTTTTAGAAATTCATTAGACCAATTATGACAACCACAAAGAGATGTCTTATGACTGAGAAGTGCAAATTATAAGAACAGTAATAGTCATTGTTAAGTGTGAGTTGCAAATTTCTGTGTAGCTTGCTCATTAAAACCTGTTTCCTTTGACAAAAATGTCTTTTATATAATGTAGATTGCAGGTAAAAGAAACTGTACCAAAACATAATTGCTTAGTGTACAACATGCTGGTAAACTTGAATTGTTTGAAAAATTAATTCAGGTCAGAATTTATAAAGAAAACTGAAAATACCATATTTTTCTTTTACCATTATGCTTTCAGTTATGTAAATGCACTAATTGGTTTTCAAATATGTGGAAACAGGAACTAAATTATATACTTGGGACTCATATGCCTACATTTAAGCAATTTTTTATAAAAATAATTAATACATACCCAGTCTAAGAGAAAGGGTATGTATGGGCATTATAGTCTGACTCATTTATGTCTGATTCTATTACTTTTTGACTTTGGGCAACTCCCTTTGATTCTTCAACCTTAATTTATTAATGCGTAAAACAGGAATACTAGTCTTTATTTTTTTTTTAACAATAAAACATCAATGAAGTAAAAAACAGTGTATGTAAAGTTCTGGCATATAATTGCTTCTATATAAACATAGCTAATATAAAGTAACTTCACATAATTATGCACATAACAGTACATGAAAAAACATTAAAATTTATTTTACACTTTTCTTTACAAAGTTTAGAAATATCACAAAGCAAAAATACATTATTTACAAAACCAATTTTTATTTGCTGTGGTTAACCATTTCTTAATCATTTAAATTTCTCCTTTCACAATCATTAAAAAATGTATAAGGATTTCTAAAAACAAGCAATATTGGCATTGGAAAGAGGTTTCATTGTAGCTTACATTTTGTTGTAACTAAATTCTCCATTTTGAAATAAAACATTAATTATTTTTGCCAGATTGCAAAACAACATACTAATATATTCACAGCCCACACTAAAAGATTTGATATTTAAAGAATTTTTTAAGTTTAAATTAAAATTTAAATTTTTTGTGCTCATTATATATGCTACTGGAGCAACTAGAAAAATAAACTTCTGGATAGTATCTTACTCCTTTAAATTTTACATCAGATTACAAAGACAACTTGAAGGTTGGTTGTTACTATTTAATAAGAAACAATTTATATAATAATATATATTTTTTGGTGGTTTCGGTGAAAATGCCTATACAAACAGCTTTTGTAGTACAGTTACATTGTATGTTCAATTTAAGAAAGTTTTATATATTTTTTAAATCTGATTACCATGTTTGTAAAGCAAAGGTTTTGTTTTATCTTGAAGAAAAAAGACCAGGGAGCACTTATGGAAATTGTTCAGATTCGAAGCCAATAACTATATAAAGAAAAGTCGCCAAATGAGATTTTCTTGGTTTCTCTAAATACAATTCTGGGCCTTAGTTCTATTAGTCATGATACCTATTTAAATATTCAATTTTATATACATATACGTATAAACATTGATAATATTATGCTATAGGCTTTAGAGTCAGATCAGTATGATCGCAAATCAGGGGTTCAAAGGATTCAGTTAATATCAGTTTTTATTTTTTTGAAACTGAATAAACTTATGGTGTTATTGAGAATGATGAAGATTGATGATCATGACAAAATTGTCCAACAGGTCACACATTTTAAAGAAAAAGGGGGAAGAAACAGAGACTCTCTGTGCTTCTTTTACAGCTGTAGATGACTGCTCAACTTCCTTTCTCTTGGTGTATTATTTATGAGTGAGTCAATTGTAACTATCACTAAGATGTCTAAGAACTTTACAATGAACAAAGAGGTTGAAGTTTCCACTGATTATACCCTTGGGTAGACCTATAAAAATGAAAAATTATTTTTAAAAAACTTCATGAGTAGCCAAGACAGTAATCGGAAAGCATATTTGCATGCAAATTTCTCAATTTAATTAACTTGTCAAGACTGTACCAAAAACCAAGTTACACTCTAATGAGGTATTTTTGTAGGAACAGAACGGTATCTCTAAATGATTCAATGTCTGTGTTGTACATTAGGATCTTGTCTAATTACCTGCAGTAAAATAATTAGAAAAAAACAGAAAATCAAAATCACCCTACACCCTGTAAAACGAAAGGTGTAGGAAGAGCAAGAACTGCCATTTGCAAATCAAAGCATGAGATGCCAAAGTTTAAAAGAAGATAAACAGAAAACTCTAAGACAGTCAGAAAGTAGGGTACTCTAGATGGGAGAAGGTGTTTGCCAAGAATCCAAGGCCATAGTTAGAAAGCAAGTCCCTCATGAATGTGAATTGGCAATTAAAATGAAGAAGTTGGGACTGGAATGCTCTATACTTTACTAAAACATGATTTCAGACATAGGGCATAAGATTGAGATCAAGGGCAAATTTACAAACTCATATATAGCCTTTTATGTATTTGCTGATGAAAGAGGATCTCATACTTTCTGTAGTTTAGACAATGGGTTAGCAAACTTTCTCTGTAAAAGGCCAGAGAGTAAATATTTTAGTCTTTGTGGGGCATACTAGTTCTAGCACAACAGACAATTTGTAAACTTGTCTGTTTCATAACATATTATTTACAGAAACAGAGGAGTGAGCCAGATTTTCTCAGTGGGCTATAGTTTTGTAGACCCTGATTTAGATGCTAGAACAGAAACACTACCTGTCACTGATAATTTAGGACAGATCTAGTTAGGATAATGTGGTCAGCATAGTTCTTTACTGGATTTTGGAATCAGAGGAAGTGAGTGCCAGAGTAGTGAATTATCATACCCTATTTCTCCTCTGTCCTCAGCTCTTACTGCTCAACCCCTTGGTTGCTCCACTTGGCCACATTTGTCTGTCTTTCTGTTATTTAAACATTATTCAGGGCAAACTATAACCTCAGTCTTTGACCACGCTGTTATCTTTGTTCTAAAATTTTCTTCTTCTAGGTATTTTCCCTTAAGTATTTATTCAAATATGTCTATATTTATCAGGGAGTGTCAGGAGACAGATTTTATTCATGTGTTGTAATGAGAAAAATTTAGTCAATACTCTACTTATATAGCTGTGAGGAAGATTAAAGGAATAGTAAAAAAATGATACTCAGAATCTAACAAGAGCAGAGAGGAAAGAAGGGGGAATCACAGTGCCATGGGCTACAAGAGCAATAGAAGAGTCACAGTACTTGAGTGAGGATCAAGAGTAGAGATGACACTGATTTTTACTGAGTTAATTTTCCCAATATTGGGAAAAAAATCATGCAGATGAATGAGTGGTATTGGGTAGAAAGTGTTAAATTGTTATCTCACATGAATGCCCATCAGAAAACATCCACTGAAGAGTAGACACCCCTAAACTGAATAGATAGGGTGACTTGTTCAGCAAATGCCAGCCGGATCCCTTTTTGGCCTACCTTATGTATAAGCAATGGACTCATGATGGAAGTAGCCATGGTGATTACTGGCAAGCCCAATAGCATGAGCTCCCTTTCACAAAGGATAATATTTCTACTGCTTCTATAAAATATCCATCTGCTTATCACCAGAAACCAATGTTGGGGCCTCAATATCACACTCTCTCTTGAGGATGCTGACCAACCACTTAGTTGCAAATTGATTATTTTAGATTCTTTTCAAAAAGGTCAGTGATTGGTACTGACAGGACCCATGTAAAAGTTTACTTTTCTTGCTCAGAGTACTTGAGACAGTACCGCTATCTGACGTTCACAGATATATTGACATGAAATTCTATACTATATCACATCAGGCAAAGGAACCCGTTTTATGGTAAAAGAGGTATAACAGTGGACACAAGCCACTATGTATTAAATACCAAATCACCTGAAAAGATGTGGCCCGAGAAAATGTTGCAACCACCTTTTAAAAATGAAGCTATACACAAACTTGAAGATAATACCCATGGAATTGAGGTGTCATCCTTTGCGATTCAGAATGTGCCTTGACTCAAGAGTAATTTAACCAATTAGATAGACTATAGGATTCTACAACCAAAGAGTAAAATTAGGAGTGTTTCTATTTTCATTACTCCCTATAGCCTACTGCTTAGTTTTCAAGAGCTGGCCAAGAGCCAGTCATGAAAACAGGTATTTCTCAGAAATGTAAAAGGTTTAATCTACCCACATTTATTGAGTCAATGCTCTCTTACAGTTATAAAACGTGTCTACCTCTTTGTGGTAGACCTGAGGAGACGTGTGAATTAAAAAAAAGGGCTATATAATAAAACTGACAAGCTCACAAGGGCTACGTGAAAGGCCTGACAGGCTCGGTGATTGAAAGCAAACACACAGAGTGATCTGATTATGAATTCCTAACTGGGCAAGCCACGATGGCTAGTCACATCCTAGGTTTATAGTTTTCTTAGAAAAGGTCAGTCTTTACCTTATGTAAACCTTGTCCACCATTCTTATGCATCTAGGATGACATAGCTTTGAAATGTCAGTTATTTTCTTTTCTAGATTTCTCACAGGCACCAGACCACAAGACCACAGAACCCCTCATTGTCATCTTGTTGCCCTCATGCCATCTCTATGTGCTATACATGTTAATTATTAACTATCCTGCTTCTGGGCATGTCCTCAAAAATTTGGTTCAAACAAACTCTTATAAAACTTTTCTATAGTTTTGGATGTTCATTTATCAACAGAAGTCGAACATGATACTCCTGATTTGAGTAATAATTTATGAGTGAGAAGGTCAGAAGGCATTATGGTTTAACCAAAATGCACACATTTATATATTTTTCTAATATAGACTCTAAATTAAGCTATTATCTCTTGTATATTCATGACTGAGGTTGATATCTTTTTTAAATGTCTTATAGTAAGAAATAGTATTTCAAGTAAAATTACTTAATACATTTAACATGGTGTCAATTTTTAAGATATTTTCTAATCTCTTCCTTGATTTTACTTCCACTTATGCACAATGTTGGCCGAAAATATAATATTGATTAGGTGTTTCATCATCAAAAATTATTTATTCAAGGAAAAGAAAGGGTTGCAACCCACTGTATGCAGGCATGGCAAGAATGTGCACATTCTGGCTTGCGTGTCTTGGTAGTGAATGTGTATTTAGAGAAGGAAAAAGAAAGAAAAGGGAAGGGTAAATTAGAACCATAGTTGTTCCTGTAGGGTTCTTGAGATTACTAGAGTACATGAAATTTCATAAATCCTAGCTTGTTTCACAGACCCTCCCAACTAATTAGGTTTGCTTAAAGTTCCAGTTAGTCTTTATCAATAATATACTATACTTTGGGAGACCAAAATCATATATTAGTGTTTCAGCATGTGTCTAAACTTTTCTGAATATATTTAAACAAATAATCAATTTATGCTATTAACCTATTGGTTTCCTATGTCTTTTAAATAAATGATATTTAATATTATCAAAGTGCAAAAGAGAAAATTCATAGTCCCAAAATGATGTTTCTTATGCTAAAGTCCATGATACCAAAGTTAGGTTTAATACTTAACCTAATTGCTGTTTCAATCTCTCCTAGAAACAATTAACCAACCAGCCTGATTTTCTGTTCAACAGCAATAAAATATTCTGTCACTTGGGCCCTCTAATCCCACCCCTATAGAAAGAAGAGGCAAATCTGAATGATACAAACCTTGCTGCTCCCTCCCTCAAAAAGATGTTCTGGTCTAAAACAATTACACACACACACACACACACACACACACACACACACACACACTCACACACACACACACTATATATTTTTTTTCTGGTCTAAAATAATTATATACACACACATATTATATATTTTTTCTTTTGTTAATAGCTCTTTACCCCACCCTTTTTTTCCTATAAAAACTTTCCATTTTGTGGACCCCCTTGGAGAGCCCTTCTAATTGCTAGATGGAAAGCTGCCTACGATTTGTGAATTTCTTAATATAGCTAGTTACATAAAATTTACTCAGTTGAATTTTGTTCTAACTACTTGTCAGAGTTTCAGACATTTGCACCTGAAAAGATACTGCTCACATATAAAGATAAAAGCAATGGAAATGAAGCTGTGCAAATCACACTCTCAAGAGAAGAGCCTTTTCTGTTTTGGGTTTACTAACATATCCATTTCCTTTGCCAGCAAATCTTCTTTAGCATTAGGTAATTGAATTTCCATTTGCCACAAAGGAAAGAAACACTTTTGATCTCTTAACAGTACAAAGATTTTGATCTGTAATGGAATAAAACTCAATTAGATTCCAACCAAGGGTGTTATAAAAGTTTGTCTATAAATGTTTTAAATGAGAAAAAAAAATGCTATTGTGGCTTGATAATATAATTTTAGATTGTTTTTATAATTACTAATGATTCTTTCATGGTATTTTATATAATTTATTTGATTTCTCTTATGAAAAAGACCATGAAAAATATGAGTCCTCATAAGTTTAATATTTGTGCCTATATCTGAAGAAATAAGATTGAAACTTTTACCATAATGTATTTTATTCTTATGTTTATATTATAATATATATCAAAATAGATTTCTAGAGCCAGTATTTCTAAGAAAAATAATTTTGTACTAATTCGCAGGTCAGAAGTATTAATAATAATAAAAAAAACGCTCTTATCTAGCTGCTGGAAAAATCCTAAAGTCATAATTCCAGAGTTGAAAAAAGCAAAACTTTCTTTTTCACCATTTATCTAATCTCTTAAAAGATTTTTTAGTTTTATTTGACATATATACCCATCAGAGTTTTACACTATCTTCTCTCCTTAAATATCCAGTACTTCTTCTCTTTACTCTCTCAGCAGATGGCTAGATCTTTTCTTTTGCTGAGAAAACTTAATTAATCAAAAGAGAATTTTATCACCCAAAGTAATAGTGCAATATATATAGATGACATATTACTAAATTGTACACTTGAAACCTATATAACTTTATTAGCCAATATCACCGTAATTTTTAAAAAAATTAATTGAAAAAAAGAACCAAACTAATTTTTTGGTGGAAAATAATTTATATATATTGAACTTTAAAATTCATATTATCCTTTGTAAAATACACAAAATTACCTATCTTTCCTTTTTGTATTCCTCAAGAATTCAAAATAATTTTTAAAAATTCATGATGCTTCTACCATCAAATTTATTGACATATCTACTTTCTCTGAAAGTAGTTAGTCTGTTGGTGTTCCCACTGAAGGCTAAACCACACCCCATCTTATTACTACAGTACATTTTCCTGAATATTATGCAATCTGGGTTCTTCTTCATGATTCCCCTCTCTACTGAATGACTCCTGTCAGTATTTGTTCTAAAGAATGTACTATGATTTAAAAATCCCATTTAATTTAATGAGTGAAAGAAAATCAATGATTAAATTTGGCCTTAAGAATTGGTTCTAGATATGAAAGTTCTTTTTATACTGAATTTTATTTTATTGAAATACTATCTTTAATATATAACTCTCCAAATATGCATGTCACTACTCCTCAATTTTTTCTGCCTTTCTCTGTCCAAATAAATATATCTGATATTGTCCTGTTTTCTATTCCCTCAGTTCCTTATTTTTCCTTTATTAAGAATGAACAGTGATAATAATTAAACAAGTGGGTGAAAACCAACTCATGATTGTGTTAGTTGCTTAATGAATAAATTCTTCTACTCAAGTTACTAAGATTCAAACTACCTTTAAAATGATTAATCACAAAAGAAATTAATGGAATAATTATTGAGATAATTTTAGGTAAACGTGGTGAACCTATGTTGCAGAGCTGTCCAGGCAAGGTCATAAGGCCTTATTTTTACTAGATTTGAGACATATTTGGTGTAGAGAAGAAGAGGCAGGTTAGTCAGAGATGGCTGCTTTAGAAATTGAGTTGGATATTTAACCTGTCTCTGGAGTGCAGATGAACATGGAGTAAAATGGTGGTGGAGGTGGAAGATGGGTGCACATGATGCATTTTTTTTATAATCTCTGAGGATGGAGAAATTATCAGGAAGAAAGTGTTGGTTTCGGAAGAGGAGAAACTAATATCCCATGTTAAACTTAAAAAAATGAAATAATACTTTAGAGGTTGTAAAGTTTATTAATGTTGGTTATCTCATCTGTAGATGACACTATCTTGTGAGAAAACAATTGCTATATTTTCAAAAGGTACAGAAACCAAGGTCAAGAAAAACTGAGTAACTTTCCAAGGTCACCCAATAAGTAGGTCAAACCTAAGCTCTAGGTAAGAGAAGTGTTGACCTGGCTCTAGATATATATGTTCATTATTTTAGCAAGCTGCTTATCATGACTACTTTCTAAAGAGGAACCCAAATGAATCCTATGATCCAGTATTCACATTTTTATGTAGTCTTTATCCACAATGAATTAGGGCTGGCTCTGTGTAGACCATAGAATGTGACATACTTCTTTCTTGCTCGCTTGGAACATGAGAAGCCAGCTGCCATTTTAAAAGCTCCACTAGTCTGAGACCCTAAACTGTGTAGAAACTGAAGCCACCCATGTGGAGAGGCTGCATAAGGAAATAGAACTCTTCTATCGGCTCCTTCAGAAATTCTGTCTGAGGTGTCAGACATGAATGAAGACGTTCTCTTAGATGTCCAGTTTAGTTAAACTTTCAGATGACTCTAATCCCTGCCACCTTCTGATTGTCAATTTAAGAGATATCTCAAGCAAAGACTACCCAGCTGAGTTCATTTCATGTACATTAAAATCAATAATTCTTGTAAGTTACCAAGATATGGAATGATTTTCTATGGAACACTAAATAACCAAAATTCTGTCTGTCCCCAAAGTTAGGAAAAGAACAGAAATGAAGGGACCATCTAAGGTAATTAGGGGAAAGATGCATTGTAAATTTTGAGAAACGCTACTTAAAATATATGAATATAGCAAAATACACAGCATTTTGGAAGTCAGAATCTCTGAGTTTGAATCTTCATATTTTCTCACTTTGTGACACCTGGATAAATTCCCAAATTCTCTAAGTCTAAATGTGATTATCAATAAAACTGTGATAATAAAGCATAGCTCAGTTCAGAGTCCAGGTGATAAAATTTAGTGTTAAAATGTTTTTCATAAATTGCACAATTTTACAAATAAATATTGCATTAAATGGGTGAAATACAGAGGCAGCAGATCCTTATCCTGTGCATAAGAATCAAATTATATTTGAGTTAATGGACTATAGTTTGAGCATGGGAGTAATTTACCACATCCTATTTAGCATCATTATGTATGGAGAATTATGCTTATACACGGATCTGATACTGAATAAAACAGATAAAATCATTGCCTACATTGAGCTTATAGTCTAATGCTTATCAAATGAATGATGTAGATGTAGGCAGCTATTACTGACATAAAATAAATCATTTTTTTCCTCTCATTATTAGTAGTTGTCATGGTAATGCTGATGGTGACACAATGGCTTATGCTGTAGTTATAGTGGCAGAAATTTTCCATTTTGAGACAGTTGCAGCACAATTAATAATTCACTAATTATTATGAGAAAGTTAGAAAATTCTATCATACTATCTGATTAAGGAGAAGGGGTAGAGCAAAACAATCTTGTTTTTAGAAAATAACAGTTCCTTAGGGTGACCCTAGTTTAAAAATGGTGCAATATAAAATTTTATGGTGTTTATTAAAAAATAACAAAACAGACATTCAGACATTCATCTACAGAGATGACTTCCTTTTTATCAAAAGCATGTCAGAAATTAAACATGGATATGTTTTCCATAAAAATTTTGGCTTTAAATTCTTGACAATGCCTAAAAAGACAAAAAAACCTATAAAATAAATGGGCTTATCAAAAAAAATGTATATAGGCCACTCTACTTTCTAGATTTAAAGTATGCAATTTCAGAAATCATACCCCTGAAAGGACTTGAAGCTCGTATGTATGGTGTGGTGCAGCCATAGCAAACAGTATCACTTAAATGTCTTCCAGAACCTGTAGGTTTAAAAGAAAAAAAGGAATCCTGTTTTAGCTCCCCAGAATAATATGTGCTCACTGTACTTAACATGTAAGATGTTAAATGCTTACATGCATGTAAATCATTTCATGAGTACTAAACTTCAGATAGAAGATAATCATAGCAGTCAGATAACTCTGAAGTACAGGGAATTTAGAGGAAAGACATGTGTTTAAGAAAAGAAGTAAAGAAAAAAACTGTATCCAATGGTTTACAGCTAGAAAGACACCATGGTCTTATGAATATTGAAAATGCCAAGTTTAGGATTGAATCTTGACCATATATTGGATTTAAATCATATTTATAAAATAATTCTTATTTTTATCTCATAACTAGTACTTATTAGTAAGAGTTAATGAAAATACAATCAACTCTAGTGGTATTAAATTCTGCCATAATATGAAAGTGATACCAGTGAAATGATGAAGTAAGGGACTCTGAAAATTATTTCCTTCATAAAAGAAAAAAAAAGGCAAAAAATTTAGAACTATTTTTAATCTCTAGAAAGTAACCAAATGTTTTCAGTAATCTAGACAATGTTTACTAAAACAAACAAACAAACAAATAAATTTTGGTAAGAACTCTGAGCTTTATGGAATATTAACTTGCTCTATTCTCCTTCCCCTCTCTGTAGTCCCATGGTAGACTTTAAAACAAATATCTCTCAATCACTGAACTCTACTGTCCTGGCAGCCACCAGTTTTATTGCCAGATAATTGTCATTATTTAACTTGGTAGATGACTTCTTAGAAGCCCCCTGGTAGGTGACTTTACATGACCCAACTTGGGTCTCCCCCAGTGTGAAAAGCTTTTTCCTTGGGACACTTGTTGAAAACATTTAGAAGCAGTTTTTTAACTCCACAGTAGCTTGAAGTGGTGAATACCAACTAGAACAAATAGTAAGTTAGGCATAAAGCTTAAAAGAAAAAGCTGTAGAATGAGATGTTCATAGGAGTTTTCAAAATTTCTGATATGTTACTGGGAATCTAAAGTCCACACAAAGGTAAATGGTTGTTTACATTCCAAGCACAGCTCCCTATGTTCAAAAAAGACATGAAAAGACCTAAGCTCCCACCTCTGCCTGACTTGGAAGCTCTGGGAAAGCAAGAAGTGAAGACTAAGTCAGAGTTTTCAACTACCTGGCTGGTTGTTGGAAGTGTGCCCAAAATGCACACAGAGACCCTCTGCAAAGACTGGCAGGATTATTGGATCCAGGCATTTAATGAAATCTCTATTCAGTCATTCACTGGTCACTAAGCTAACTGAGCAGAGACTTTTGTCATGTCCAAACATGACAAAAAATAAAGACTTTAGAGAATTAGTTCAGTTGAAAGTTGCAAATAAAATTAAACACAGTTATTATATAACATAGCAAATACACTCAGAAAGAAAATTTACATACATTCCATTTATTCACACAAACACTTTTACAGTAATGTTCACAATAGCATTATTCACAACTGTCAAAATGTGAAAATAGCTCAATGATTATCAATGTATAAATAAAAGGCAGTATATCCATACATGGAACATTATTTGATAATAAAAAGAATAAGTATGAATACGTGCTATGACATAAATAGACCATAAAAGTATTTTGCCATGTGAAAGAAGCCAGGCACAAAAGCCTTGTACTGTATCATCCCATTTTATGAAATATCCAGAACAGGCAAATCTGCAGAAAATAGATTAGTAGTTTCTTGGGGTTAAGGAAAGAGTGAATAGAAAGTGACCAATATATTGAGTACTGGGTTTCTTTTGGGAGTGATAAAAATGTCCTGGAGTTAGAAATTTGTGATGATTGTACAAACCTTGTTAATATAGTAAGGACACTGAATTGCACACTTTCAAAGTGTAAGCTTAAATGACTGTAATTATATTTTAATTAAAATAAAGTAAAAAAGAAAGCTAGCAGTAGTTGACTTGATGTGTAATAAGGCTCCACTTAAGTAGAAATAAATCAGTAAAATAAAAACTATTTATTTTGGTTTAACCAAGTTTATCAGTCTGGATTCAGGAAGGAAAGAAAGAGGAACAAATAATTATTGAATGCTTAATCTTTATTAAGGAACATTAATAGCTGGGTCTGACCTGGGGGAACCTCTTATGTGTCTACTGGCAAGTTATGTTCATGGTTCACTCACTGTCTGGGAAGCTATGGCTTTGAACACACATATAAAATTCTTCATATACAGGACAGATAATGAGTATATTATTAAAGCCATCTGTTCCAGATTTAGGCACAATTTGGGAACAGGGCTTTTGGGAACCTGAATCTAAGCACAAAGCCATGCAAGAATAGGCCAACCACTGTCAAACCATACAGCAAGATGTCACACATGACTATGGTTGGTATGCAAGAATTAAAAAGAGGAACTTTACAGTGGCAAAGCTTAAATAGAGAGAGAGATGGTCATCGAGATCTTGCTAAAATCTAACACATAAGCTTAATGGAATCATAAATTAATAAATGAATAACCCCATTGCCTTAAAAAAAAGGTCAATCAGAAGTTCTTCATACTATACTCCTAATAAGAGATGATAATAAGTGGTAGGTATTCAGTCTCATGGTAAAAATTCTCTTAATGGCTGAATAAAACATTACCCTTTATCTAGGGAAGAGGATGAAAGTCATTCTAGAATGCAAACGACGGATACAGAGGCTGAAAAAAGACCACTGGGCCCTGCCTCAGCAATTCCTTTCTTGCTTCCATGCCAGAGCGCACAGTTGTCTTGATAACCTGTCCATTGTTATAAACAAAAAACTAACAATTGAGTTAACTGATGATTGTATTTTTTTTTTCACACATAAAACTGCATGAGAGGTTATTCTGTGTCTTTTGCATATTAAGGCACTTTGACCTGACAATTTATTTCCAAGGTGACAGTAGTTACTTTGCTAGATGGTAACAAAACAATAACGACATTGAGCAGTGTGAATTAACACAGGAAGAACCATGACACCAGAGTGGAGGTGTATATTGATGGAAAATAGTGAGCATACACCCGTTGCCATGAAATTTATACCAAAATGGAGCTCTGGGCATCCAGAATGACTAAAGGTTATTAACAGCTGAAGCCAAATAATGAACATGTGTTTAAAAACAAACAAAAAAGAATATAAAGGGAGAAAAGGAACTAAGTATGTGAACTAGGAGAACTGACATGACACAAACATATTTCTGCTAACAATATCAAGGGAATGTTTTTTATTTTCTAAGACAGGCATCTAGAAAGCTTAAAGACTTGAAATGATGGGGTTGAGTTATATGACTAAGTTAGCACTAAAACCCTCTCATTAAAATAGATCAGCATCTATCCTCGATCTGATGATATTTTTGGCACTGTGTCTACATCTCAAGATCAGACTCACTTGGAATTCTCATGACTCAGCTCATTTCACTGACTTGATCAAGGGAGTGCTTTCCAATATATTTTTACAGTACAGTCTTTGCTACAGAATGGCTCCTAAGGTTTAATATCTTATCCTAATTCAAATCACACAGTCCATGATTTCCTGGTATCCAAACAAACCTAGTGGGCAGGCTTGAACAAAATTTGGCCATAAACACTAGTAATCAACATTCTCAGTCAAGCTTTAATGAGAGGCTTGTGGTACAATACCAATGGACAGAAGCCCTCATATCAACCTCAGCCATGAATCTGATTTATTAAAAAAGGGGGAAAAAGACATCTGGGGAAAGTCCATTGCCTGTGGTCTGAACCTTGACCAGTCCAGCAGAGCCACCATCCAGCACCAAACCCCTGAGTAAAGAAAAAAAAGTTGAACTGAATAATGAAGAAAATATGGACAAAGAGAGATAAAACAAAATCTTTTGAGTATGCAAGTGTCAGCATTAATGCTCCTTAACTACAGTACTTTTTGTTTTAGGAAGTAAACTATTATTCCTTCTACTTTGCTTTCTCTATACAGGATGCTTGGAGTAATTGATGATGATGATGATGATGATGATGATGATGATGATGACGACGACGATGACGATGATGATGATAAAGTAATGACAAACACTAATAATTTGTAAGCCCAGAAGCTATAACTGATACTTTGTGTATTACTCTTCTGACCCTCACAAGTGAAAACTCAGAAGGGTAAACACATGTCCTAACTTCTCAGAACCAGTAAATGGTAGAGGCTGGTGAACCCAGGTGGTTTGGCTCCTGAATGCTCCTTAGCCATTAAGTTCTGCCATGTCTCCTATGATCCATCCACACAACAGAGAGGAATTAGTGTTAACATGTAAAAATTCCATAGTGAGTGAAATAAGACTATCACCAAAGGTGTTTCTCTGTTCTCTATTACAGGAACATGTATGGTAGCCTAGTGGTTCCAAAATGTTACTGGTTTTAATTCTACTTCTTAGCCAGGCATTCTTGTGTATCTACCAGATGTCATTTACCTCATTTGATCAAATGACAAACGGCAAATTTGAAGAATAGTTAAAAGAGTAAGTGAATAGCCTAGGTGTTTTGGTTGACACTATATATATGTATTTATTTTTTTTATTTGCCTCTTTTTGATAATTAAGCAAAAGTTCAATAATAATGGCTTGATTTTGGAGATATTTTCAATCACTACTTTTTACTAATGTTTTAAGTATTGTTGTAATTGCTCCTAGACTATGTATTTTAAAATACATATGCCTCACATTCAATTAAAAAACAACTAGATTGAGGCTTTTTATTTCTAATAGCCTTCTTGAATAAATAAGCTTTCTAATTTCTATTACTATTAATGTTCCATATTTAAGATTAAGCAGGCAATAACTATTTGCTGCCCTACCATGCTAAGAAAATAATGTAATATTAATGATGCTTATTGTGTGCTTGCTTTGTGCCAAGATCCACTGGAAGTAAATTAAGTCTATTAGTTGAATTAACCTCTAATCAATAAATTTTGTAGGAACTTACTATCATATTTATTTTACATAATGAGCCTCTCAAATTTAAACTTAGCTTAAAAATTCAGCAATGTTGTGAGATTCATTGTCCTCTAATAAAAAAAGGGTGTAATTCAAATTGAATACTCACTCTTCAAATGTTGTCATCATACGACAGTAAAACTTATTCTCTAAAGGAAGATCAAGTTTTAAAAATAAATGGGAACATGACCAAGTATCTACAAGCCAGTTTCTTATTTTCTCAGTACTGTGGGCAACTTTTATAAGAAGGAGAAAATTGGATTTACTGAAAATGAAATTTTGATGAAGTGTTATTGAAGTATAATATTCTACAAAATCCCATGTTATGCTAGAAGGAGTTAGATAATAACTGAATAGATTATTATGAGACAAGTACGATTTTACATTTGATATTTTCCCTTTAAATTGTGGTGTAGGGATTATTTTGGTGTTTTCTATAATGTGTACATCACATTACCGATTTTTTATATCCCAGTCTTAGCTCAGTGACTTCCTGAAATCTGGCTTTACTTTAAACCCTCCTTCTTCTTTAGTCTCTGAAGGGCAACAGCATTTAAAATTAATGCCATTAATCCTTCATATATTTCTTGTTTCCTTGACTTGTTTGTAAACTCCTGGGTTAAGTTTCATGCCTTTCGCCACACCTCTTTTTTTGTATCACCTCTATGTTGTTAAGATAATAATATTTTCTTAACAAGAATTTTTAGATTCAGCGATTAATTTATTAACTGTTTATTAACCAGAAGACCAAAGCCAATTTACTACTAAAAGTAATACAGATTAAGAAAGTCACCTTCTTTACAAATTTAAGAGCTTTGTTCCTCATCCTTTGGATATGTAGACTCAACTACCCTTCCCATCTCATGAGAAAACTAGCTTTATTTGGGTCTACCTTTAAAATTGTTGAGATCTTAACATTGCCACCTTTAAACATTAATTAAAATCTATGAAGATTGCAAGACTATCAAATACAAATTACTAAAGAGATTGAACCCTACAATTTCAATGAGTGTTTTGAAAATCTTAGTGGGCAAAAGTCACCTGGATTTTTTGTTTTGTTTTGTTTAAAGTGCAGATTACCAAATGTATTGAATCAGAGACTTTGATTCAATAGGTATAGCACATGACCTAGGAATCTTTTTAAAGCTATTTTTCTAGAGAAAAGGAAACACACACACACACATAAATATAAAAGGTTTCAACATCATAGTCTTGAAATAACTTTTACTTTAATGTTGTATACATAAGTAAGAAATGTATAGAGCACATATAAATTAATCTAAAAATTAAGAGGAAATATTACTGAGAAAAAGTATGCTTTCTTTGCCAAAGCTTAAACATTTTTGTTTTTAAACAAATTGAAAACTGCAAAGATTTCAAAATCTTGTTTTTGAACTAACAAAAATTTTTAGGCCACTTATTTTTAAAATTATAGTCACTAATTTGTTTGACTTTTTTTATGTAGTTAGAATAAAAAGTGGAGGTGGACATCACCAAACGATTTATTAATTTACTATTGTCTAGAGCATTTATATTGAGTAGTTATATATTCAAAGAGGAAGGAGTTATACGTATATAAAATTATCATTCAGTCTTAAACTGAGTATCTGAAAGTATGAGCACTATAAGACATTGAGTAAAATCATTTTACATATTACTCCTCTATTAAAACAATGAGAGCAAAACCGAAATAAGAAAAAGAGAAAGAAGATAAACATCTTCAGAGAAAGAATTATAGTTCCCAAAAGTAAACTGCAAAGTAAGTCAGCCAAGTTCTGTGCTATCTTAACTAAAACAAGGTGAGATCTGAGTCCTTTCACAAGCATAATCAATTTATGCTCAGAATGATCATTTTGCCAAATGTTATCATCACTATTTTGGGAGCTGTATCTCACACACACACACACACACACGCGCGCGCGCGCGCGCGCGTGTGTGTGTATAATTAGTACATGGTAAAAACAGGGTACATCATAGAGTAACTTAGTATTGTCTACCATAAAATGGCAAAATTCAAAATTAAATTTTTTATTTTACATTTCTTGGTCTTCAAGCAGAAGAAAACTCACAAACATGAAGAGTAGTAAAAACAAAATAGAAAAATTATTAATCTGCAGGTGATAATGCAGAGATCCTGTAGTCCCAGGAAACTAAATATGGAAAGGTAACCACTAACAGGAGGCGTTTGCCCAGTGTTTAGGTAGAAGGAAAGTTAGTGAGATATTATTCCTTGGCAGAATCCCGGATAAAAGGTGATCCAAACTGCTACACTACACCAGCCCTCCCCAGAGTACTCCTTAGCTAATATCTGACTCTATTCTAGGAGGAATATTGAAAAATAAGTCTGTATGAGGTATAAGTATGAATTCTATTTCCAAATAAGAAAAGGAAGAAAGACAAATAAAATGAAGTTTATAAACCTACATCACAAGTAGAATTGTCAAAGTATCTAGAGAAAAAAAAATGAAGTTGATAAAACAAGTTGACTGATTTCAGAATAGAATTTGAATTTAAATTAAAAAATTAAGGAATTACAGTGTGGATGAAAAAAGACCATGTACAAAACCTGACAAACTCAGGGTAGGCCAGCATGGTGGGCCTCACAAACTCAAGAGACTGAAAGTTTCCACTTAAGATGGACTGAACATGGAGATTCCTAACTAAAAGCAGGTCACCCTGGGTAGTCACATCCTGAGCCTGTAGCATTCTTGACAAATGTCAATCATTTTCTTAAGTGATACCATCTATTGTCTTTTCTGCATCTGAGATAACCTTTGAAAAGTCAGAGTGATTCTTTTTTTCTAGACCTCTCAGGGAATAGCCCAATGCATAGGAGCACAAGACCATAGAACCCCTCAGGATTATCTTGTCCCTTGCATACCATCTCTACATACTGTACTGAAAAAGTTCATTATTAACTTACTGTACATTATTAACTCCTGTACCCACCAATGTAAAAGAAGTGTGTGTCTCTCCATTTTACTTTTTACCCAGTCCCAGAGATTTCCCCACTTTGCATTCTCCCGCCTAATCTACCACCAATAGATTTCATATAACTCTCTTTATGTCTCCTCTTTTGATTCTAATGTATAAAATAAGCTGCAAAACTGACATTCTCCAGAGTATTTTCATAATTTGTTGAGATTTTGCTTCCCAGCAACTGTTAACAGTCTAGCTCAAATAAACTCATTAAAATTCTCTTCAGATTTGAATGTTTCTTATGTTGACTATAGTCAATGAAGCCAAAACACAAGAAAGTATATTCAGAAAAATATTAAATAGCTAGAAAAAAGTGCACAAAATGAAATGAAAATGACATCAGCAAAGTTCAAGTTTATAATACAGTATTGTTAACCATAGTCACCATTCTGTGCATTAGATCTCCAAAATTTATTAATCCTGTATAACTGAAATTATGTGCCTTTTGAACATATTCCTATTTTCCTCATTCTCTAGACTCTGGCAACCACCAGGCCACTCTCTCCTTTAATGATTCTGACTTTTTTAGACCTGACATATGATTCTGGCTTATTTCCTTAGCATAATGTCCTCCAGTTATCTATCTGATCAAAAAAGTTAAGATTTTCTTTCTTTTTTTTTTTTTAAGGCAGAATAATATTCCATTGAATGTGAATACTACCTTACCTTTATCCATTCATCTGCTATGGACATTTAGGTTGTTTCCATATCTTGACTTTTGTAAATAATGCTGAAATAAACATGGTAGTGTAGATAGCTTCTTAAGATACTGATTTAGTTTTCTTTAGATATATATCCAGAAATGGAATTGCTAGATTATATAGTAGCTCTATTTTTGAATTTTTGAAGACCTTCCATATCCTTTTCCATAATGGTTGTTCCAATTTAGAGTTCTACTAATAGGGTACAAGGGTTTCCCTTTGTCATCACTTGTTATCTTTTGTCTTTTTGATTACACTTGATATTTGCTAAGAGAGTAGATATTAAGTATTGTCCCCACATATACACAAAGTAACCATGTGAGATAAAGGTTATGTGATAATCATCTCACAATGTATTGTATATCACAACATGACATTGTATTTTAAATACATATCATTTTTATTTGTCAGTTGTGTCTCAATGATACTAAGGAAAAAAATATCTAGTGATAATAGGCTGTTCTGCTGTTATGTGACTTTTACAAGTTTTACATTTATCCCAACAGAACTATTAGTAGAGTTGTAGCACAGCAAACAGTCAATTAAAAAAGACCAAAAGAAGGGAGAAGAGACCAAAAACTCTATGTCCACATTATTATTGAGACAAGACAATGTCTCAACTTGGAAGAGCTTTTCCTTAAATTCAAGCAAGAGAAGGGAGAGAATGTGTCAGATTGACCACAATTTGTAATGCACAACATAATGTTTCATAAAAATTGATCTCCATGAAAAATGACAAAAGCATAGCAATTCTTAATAAGATGCTGGTAAATATTGAGGCATGAGAGTGGAGACTCAACATCTGCTAGATTGGTGTTTTAAAAAAATAATAAGCATTTGTAATGAAAACATTTATTTGAAAAATTTTTAAAATAAAAGGACACTTGAGTCTATAGATAAAAATGGCACACCAATTTTAAGATAAAAATATAAATAAGAATCAACACCAAGACTGACCTCAATGAAATTCTTAGATGTGAAGAATAAAGAAATAACACAATTGGCATCAAGGCAGAAAAAGTTAAGTCTCTGAGACTTTCACCAATGCCCATGAAGTATTATTGTTACCAGAATAAGCTCCTGTTTGTAAACATGTAGAAATTCAGAAAAAGCCTATGAATTCACAGTTTTCAGACATTCAACAACTGGCAGCACAAGACTATTAGAGATGGGAAACAATGAGGGATGTACTCAGGTGGCAGCTGTCTCTCGGAAAAGTTTCTTGACTGCTGCACGGCAGGGGGGGAATCCAAAAGAGAACAGCATGATTTGCTAGATTGCTGGAGCCAGCCGGCTAAGTTTGAACGGTTCCCGAAAGGGGGAGTGAGGATTGAGAAAAAAAAGAGAGAGAGAGAGAGAGAGAGAGAGAGAGAGAGAGAGAGAGAGAGATAGAGAGAGAGAGAAAGAAAGAGAGAGATCGAGCGCCGAGAGAGACAGAGAGATAAGAGTCGAGAGGGCTAACAGTGAATACTGCGCCCCGAGTTTATTTAGCACAGCATATATATACCCTTGGAGAAGCAACACCCACACATATGCAAATGATCACTGACCTTTACTAAATTCTTGCAAAACATCCTTGTTCCTGTTTTTGTCTCTTATTCCCTGGGGCAAGAAACATTCAACATTAAGCCAACCTTCCTCCTTCAGTAAAGGAGCCCACCTGCTCTGCAAACTTCTAGCTTGCAGGCAACTCTAATCTCGTCTGCAAGGCATTCATCAAGAATGGCTCCCAACACTACATGTCAGAGTCAATATCACAGTGTAAGGCAGCCAGAGTTTGCTGGGCAGACTAACAGATAAAGGGGCTTCACAAAGAGAGAACTAAGGAGATTTACAGCAAGAGCCCCTGGGATCTTTGGGTGAATACTGATCTGTGCCTGCATGAAGTAAAACTAGCAGGAGAGGAAAAACCACCACCACAAGCAACAAGAATTCCTGGAGCTCATATAGCCCTGAAAAGTGTTCACATTTGCTCCAGCCAGAGTGAAAGATATATAACACACTGAGTATCATCAGGCAGAGAGTTCTCAGATGAATCACACCTTTGTAGTGGGCCACATTAGCTCCAAATCAAGACTGCTCTGAACCCATCATAAGCAGGCTGACACACAAGCCACAAAATCATTCTACTTGCCTCAAGTACCTAAATTACATATTAGAACAAAACCCATCTCTCTCTTTATAGAAGTAGAATGAAATCTTTCACTCAACAGCATAAATTGAAAAAGTCTAGTATGCATTTAAAAAATTTCCAGAAAAGCTGGGAAATTTGATTCATAATAAGAAAAAAGTCAATTGATAGAAACAGACGAAGGAAAGACAGAGATAAAAAATTAAAAAAAAAAAGAAATAGAAATTAGATCTTGTATCAGCTACAATATATACTATAAAAAGCTCAAGTGTATAAAGAAAAACAAATATGACAAGGAGTGGAGTGAAATACATAAAAAAGACTCAACTTTCATATATAGAGAATAAATGAAATGAAAAATACACTGAGTAATATTGGAGCTGTTAGATACTGCTGAAAAGAATAATAGTGAACTTCAATAGGTAGCTATAATAACCACCAAAACAGGGGGAAAAAAGGACAAAAAATGTACAAAAAACAGTGGCCTTAGAACAATATCAAGTAGTCAAACAATATTTGTAATTAGAACTGAAAAAAATGGGGAAGGCAAAAATATTTGCAGTAGTAGTTGAGATATTTGTCAAATTTGATAAAACTGTAAAGCAACAGATAAAAGCACAGTGAGCTCCAAGCAGAATTAATATAATGATCAAATTGAAGAAATGTAAAGATAGACAAAAAAGAGCAACATTATCAACATAGAAACTAATATAATAAATACTTCTCAATAAAAACATTTATATCATTAGACAATTAGGCAACATTTTGGTATGCAAAACAAAACAAACAAGTCAATCTAAAAATCTATTCTAATAAAAATGTTTTAAAAATACAGTGAAAAAAATGAAGTTAAATAAAGCCATTTTCAACTTAGAAAAAATGACAGATTTCATCAAGAGCACAGATGCATTAGAAGAAAGAATAGACAGAAAATGACAGTAAATGAAAATATAGATCTTCACAAAGAAATGAGAAATATTAAAAATGATAAATATAAAAAATTTTTATTTAAAATAATTTAAAGGTAATTGCCTATTTAAAATAAAAATAATAATAATATATTCTAAGGTATATAATATATAGATGAGAAAATATATGACCACAATAAGACAGAGAATTATACATATAACTATAAAGAAAAAAGTAGAAATACAGAGTTGTAATGTTTTTAAGCTATACATGAAGTGACATAAAATTATTTGAAAACTTTGCTAAATAAAAAAGTACAGATATAGCACCAAAGACATAATTCATGAAAAATTAATAAATTGAATTTCATTAACTTAAAAACTATGCTGTGAAAGACAATATTAAGAGAATTAGAAGACAAGCCACATATTGGGAGAAAATATTTGCAAAAAGCATTTATTTAATAAAAGATTATTATCTGAAATATACAAAAAACTCATAAAACTCAACAATAAAAAAATATCTGATTAAAAAATGTACCAAAGACCTTAACAGATATCTCAACAAAGAAGATGATATACAGATAGTAAATAAGCATATGAAAAGATGCTTCAAGGGAATGCAAATTAAAATAAGATGCCACAACAAACTTATTAGAATGGTCAAAATTTGGAACATTGATAACATCAAATGCTGGTGTGGATATGGAAAAACAGGAATTCTCATTCATTCCTGATAGAAATGTAAAATGGTGCAACCACTATGAAAGACAGTTTGGATGTTTATTACATAACTAAATATATCTTTACACAATCCAGCAAATATGTTCTTTGGTATTTACCCAAAGGAGCTGAAAACTTGTGTCTATGAAAAAGCCTGCACACAGATGTTTATAACAGCTTTATAATAATTGCAAAGACTTGGAAACAACCAAGATGCCCTTCAGTAGGCAAATAGATAAATAAACTGGTACATCCAGATGATCAGATGTTATTCAGAACTAAAAAGAAACGAACTATCAAGTCATGAAAGTACATGACAGCACATTAAATGCTTATTATTAAGTGAAAAAGATATTCTAAAAGGGCTATATAATCTGTGATTCCAACTATATAAATTTCTGGAAAAAACAAAACTATGGAGACAATAAAAAGATCACTTTGCTTCCTGGGGTTGGGGAAATGGGAGAAGAAAACAACCGGGAAGAGAACAGAGAAATTTTGTGCAGTGAAAATGTCCTGTATGACATTATAATGATGAATCTATGTCATTTTACATTTGACTAAACTCATAGACTGTCCAACACCAATGGGGAACCCCAAAGTAAACTATGAAATTTGTGGATACATTCTTGGGAGGAAAAAGTGTACCAGTTTGGTGACGGGTGTTGATAATGAGAGAGGCTATCTATCTGTGGGGTCAGGGAGTAGAGGAAAAATCTCTGTACCTCTCTATTAATTAAGTTAAAAGCCTACATATTGTATATGTAGGCAATAGTGATGGAAACATAATCAAAACATAATCAAAAGATAAAAGGCATACATTCATTTAATATAAGTAAAAGGTCCAATTTATTGCACACATATAGAGATAGTAAATAGAAGCTCCCATTGGAAGAGTGAGTCCTCATTAAGGTAGGCACTCTTGTGAGAATGAGGTTTCCCTTACTCTCATCGCAAAGCTCCCATTTCTATTGTATTAGTTTTGGGTTTCTTCCAAAGCAGACTCTGGGACAAAGACTTGGGGACAGGTAGTTTATTCAGAAACCAACCTCACAAAGCTTTAGTGAAAGTGAAGAAAGTGAGACAGGAAATGGAAAAAAGTCAATGGATTACTACTGTGTGCTCAGTTTTGCTATGGACATCTATATCATGTTTCAAAATTATTTCATGGGGAGACAGGAAGAATGGAGCACTTTCCCAACTACTCTCCTCTTCCATTGCTTGAGGGTTGTCTTAACTCTCTCTTTCCCTAATGCCCTCTTTGCTCCTGCCTGAGACTGAGCTGCAGCAATTACTTGAACGAAGCTCACAAAGCCAGAATCAGATACACTTAGGCATGAGATTGGAAAGCTGTCAGTGAACTGGAAACAGGTGACTTTCAGATAAATACAGTGAGCCCAGGACTTAGGGCATGAGATGTCAACAACTTCTGTTACTGTCCGTTTTAGTTTTCTTTTTAAAATATATATACTCTGTGTTGGGGGTCCCCAAGTCCACGCTCAGCTTTGATGATTCACTAGAGTGACTCACATAATATAAAAAAGCTGTTTTTTTTTCACAGTTATAGTTTATTACAATGAAAGGATACAGTTTAAAAGCAGCAAAATTAAAAGGTCACGTCAAATGGAGTTCAGGAAAAACCAGATGTGAGCTTCCAGGTGGCCTCTTGCAGTGGAGTCTTAAGGTCGCACTTAATTCTCTTAGCCATGACGTGTGACAACATGTGTGAACTGATGCCAACCAGGAAGATCACCGCAGCCTTGGTGTCTGGGCTTTTCCTGGGGATCCAACACATATACTTAGGGTGCCCATGTGACTGACCTCAGGTAATCAGTGTCTACCCGCCCCACCCCCTAGAGAAGTTAAATTGATATAGCATGGCACAAAACCTCAGCCACAAAGAAGCTGATGTTCACAGTGAATCACATTGTCAGCATAAACCATCTGGTGTGGTCTACTCTTTCAGGTTTTCAAAGACTCTTATCAGACAGGATATTCCTGGGTCTCCAAGGTTATTCAGCCATGAGCTGGTCAAGGTCTAGTCCAGGACCTTCAGAAGGTGCAGAGTTTTGGGCAACACAGGTATGTTTCATGAGCCCTTTACTGCACACCTTTCGAGACACTTCTGATATTTTCAAAACTTTGACATGTGCCAATTAAAATCAAATGACTAGTAACAATGTGTTCCTGAGTACTTCTTCAGATTTGAATCAAAGGGCAGTTTTTCTGGTCTTTCTTACCTTTGTATCTTGCATCTGAAAGTGCAGTCTGTGGAAAAGCAGCAGTGGCTTCTTAGTGGAGCTTGGTAGATATGCAGAATTTCAGGCAGACTTCCTGTACTTAAGTAGAACCTGCATTTTAATATGATCACAATTATGTACATTAAAACTTGAGAATTTAATATGATCACAAGAATGTACATTAAAACTTGAGAAGCACAGACATAGTAGGCCCATCTGTTAAGCCACTCTGAGTTATATTGTGGAATATAATATAGCAATGTGATCTTGAGCAAGTTGCTTGATTTCTCTGAGCATGTTATCTCATCTAAAAAGGTCTAGTTTACACACACTCACTCACACAGACATATGTATTATATGTATGTATATCTTGCAGTGATATATCAAAGGTCAATTTTAACGTATTTGAAGGGTCTAGCTCAATAATTGGCTCTCTAATGGTATGAATGACAATGATGGTCTCCATGAATATAGAGAACTGAAGGAGGACAAAGACACAAATAAAAAGTACTGCTCTGCAAAGAGGTTGGTGGAGAACAAAGATAGAAAAATGTAAAAAAGTTCAAGGAATAGATTTTTAGGAAGGAAGAGTAGTTGTATCTAATAAAACAGTTCAAGAAAAATAGAAAGAAAAAAAAACCAATGGGTTTAACAAGTAGGACACTGGAGATAGTTTTAAGGCTTATTTCAATGTACTGTTTAATATAGTAAAGCCCATAGAAAAATGCTTGCCACAACCCGACCCCACCCCAGCAGGAAGCATGACACAAACCACCTGCTTCTGACTTCTAGAAGGATCTGGGCCACTTTTCTAGTTCTACTGAAGTAGAATCCTGGATGTGTTAACTGAATGATAATTTATTGGCTGATCCTGACAATGTTTTCTGTGCATATGCATTAAGTGAATATTGCTTACTGAGTAGAACTGCAAGAATTCTTCCTGACTTCTGGGACTTCAAAGTCTACCTATTAAAAAAAATAAATAAAATCTCATGCTGAAAATAAGCTTGGAATACATGTAAAATAAAATACTCATGCACATATATCTAAAATACTTTTTATCAATGCACTAATAAAGAACAATGAAATAGATTTGAATCTTTGGAATGTTTGTGTATATTACAAGTTGATTTTAAGAACTGTCCTTTTCATTTTAATATTGTTTATGATGTCTATATACTTTTTCAAAGTATAATTTTAAATTATTAAAAACAATTTACATTGAAATGTAAAATGGAAATGTATCTCAAATATATTCAACTGATCAATAATAGAAGCAGTATATTTGGACAGGTGGATAAAAAGTATTTTGAGGAAGTGGATATTTATAGGGATTTTGAGAGAAGAATCTTAGAATAAGACAGGTCAATTGATGATGAGCTGATTAATGTCCTAAAGAGCAATAATACAGTCTTTAGAAATGCATACTCTTCTGGGCAGAATCGTTCAAGTTCATATGCAATTTCACAGTGTCTGGTCTCTGATCAAATAGTAAATTGCAAAGTCAAACACAAGTATTGTTCTCTAGAAAATTAAATGATTATTTTAAACAAAGCCCCAGTATAACCTTGAAAGGCCATCTTACCCAAGCTTTGCCTTATTTTCAAGAGTTAAATAATATATATTGTGTACATTTGATTTGTTCTTATAGTTCTAGTTATATATTTTGTACTAGTATAGTATATACTTTCAAATGGACTCAGGGGTTTATATTTCATTATTAATTTATTCCTTTCTTTTTATTCCATAGTAGTGAGTTTAAAAATTGCTTACTACTAATCATAAACTCACAGAATTACAGGCATTTTCTGATTTCAGAAAAGATAAGCTTGATTAACCTGCTGGAGAAATAAAATTAGCCTTAGATATTAAGATTTATAAATGTTCAAATTGCCCCATCTTCCAGCTTCTGGTGAAGACATAAAATTGCCTAAAATAGTACTTAATAAAAGTTTCCTTTTAATTTCAATATGTAATATTAAAATATTTACCATTTCCTTAGCATTCTTCCCAATAGTGAAAATATTTAACATATATAAATATTATATTTCTTAATGAACTTAAGAGCAATTGTCAGAATCTTTGGAGATAAGACTAAGCATAAGTTTATACATTAATATAAAAATGAAAAAATATTCAAGAGTTCTGTACAAAAAAGGGCATTTTCTTGGTATAAAAGGTAAAATGAGATTAAGCAGGTATATGGAAATTAAAAAGTAAAAATGAAATGCTGAATGTTTAGCTATTTAACATTTAACTTTTTTTTTGCTACCATGACTAAGAAAAAAAATCTCAAGAAATATCCCACATTTAATTATCATTTAATAATAGATACTGATGGAAAAGGGGATTTTCCTCCCCAAACTGCAATCAAAGAATTACCAAAAAGCTAGGCTACTTAATTTCAAGCCTTAATTTTTGTTATTGTTACCTAATTTTTTTCTCATGTTCCTTCTTTCTTTTTTCTCTTATGCTTTGAAAGACAAGGCAGCTTCTCAGATATTTGATTTTTAAAATGTTTAAATAAATTGGCGTTTACTCCCCAGAAAAGTTGAGTTAAAATTTGAGGTTTAGTTAACATGAAGAAGTATGTTAAATTATTAATAAAGAAAAAACAGTGTGTCTGCTTATTATAACACATATCCTGGTTTGGGCAGAGGCAGATCCCATAAAAGCCAAGATTCTGCCTGCATTGGCTTAGAAGTTTATTGTAAAACATTTCTGAGCCAAGGACATTTAGAGGATCAATGCCAAGTTAGTATGAAGGTGCCAATGTAGAATGATATTTAAAAGATGGAGACTCCATCACTGAAATAACTGAAAGTACAATTCATGTCACGTCATTTTAAGTGGAGACATCTGTTACCAAAATACAGAAGCATATCTGTCTATTAATTTCTAAGTACAACTATTCAGGTTGTACTCACCCACTTAGTTTTAATAAAGACTCTATAAGAGCCTCATTTCAAATGTTGTGGTTTTATAAAGCCAAGTTTCAATCTCTGCTATTCTTGGCCACTATTTTAATTTTAAAGTATAGGTAGAAAAGAAGAATGGGATGCAAAATGAAACTCTTAACCCCTGTTGGAAGGCTATCATTTCTCAAGAGACGTTTTCTCTTGCCTTAGTGAAATGTGGAAGCCCCCATGTTACCGAAGGGCCCTATACATTCCTCATTAGTCTATTGTGTCCATTGTGAATCTCCTTTAAACTAGATTTGCAACATGGCCAATGAAAACCTCAGGCTTTATTTTTTATAAGGGTAAAAATGATGATGAACAGGTTATTGACAGTTTCCACAAATCAAATCCTTGCTAAATAAGATAAAAAAATTGATAACAGAAGACCAAGAGACACATTAGTAGCAACAAATAAAGTGTGTGGACAGGTAAATTTTAAAGATGTATCAGTGAGAAGAATCACATGATTCAAGGTACAAATAGTTCACTCAATTTTTTACCTTCAATAGTCGATTCATCGACATTTTCTTTAACTCACTAAATGACACACGTCTCACTTAAAACAATGGTTCTTCTTAACATATAGTTTGTGTTCTAATGTTTTATATAACTTACAGGCCAAGCAATGAGTCTCATTATCCATCATGAGACAAAATAGCCCACGCCACAAAAAAGCACAAAAGACAGCAATCAGGAACTTCTTCCCTTCTCAGGTAAGAAGGTTCAGAAATAACTTGATTTCAAGTCATTGTTTTTGGCAAGTTCTTCAGTGCAGGCATTGACATTGGAGAGGTAGCTTATAATGTACTACTATGTTCTAATATCAATACAAAGTTTACAGATCATGACTGTATAGATTGTTTTCATGTAGGGTTAGTTTATTTGAAATAAGTCAACTTTACTCTGTGGAGCCCTGTTGGCCTTCCACAGGTTCATTGTTAAATAGACAATTATCTATTTAATTTGTTGCAGCACTTAAATCAGAAAGCATCTTATGTTTTCCTTTGTTTCTAAACCTACTAGTATTTCAGGTGAATAAAATTATTTTAAAGTATTAATTAAGATATTAAATTATTATAACTTGCTCGTTAAATTTATTTGAATTTTACATATTTCTGTCAATTAATATAAAATTTTTCAGTTAAATATAAAAAAATAGTATCAAGAAACTGGCAAAACCCAGGTTCAGGTTCTCAAACAAGTGTTTTAGTAAATAGTGATTAAAAGATCTTGAGTAAAAACCTGTTATTATTTTTTTTCTGGCTTCAAGCTATGATGTTAAGTCCAATTGTTTGAAAAGTTAATATTTAATGTTAGATGGTTAAAAACTCTGTTGTATATTTAGGTATTAACAGTTAAACACAGGTTTGTTCATTAAATTTAGTTAGTTGGGCTAAAAAGTGACCTCAGATTTAGGAAAAAAAAAAAAGTATACACTTCCAACTACTCATGCAAACCACTGCTGTGAGGCCAAGGCTAACTCAACAGAACAAGACATGATTTTTATATTGCACTAAAATTTACCAGTCTGTAGGCCAAGAGTAAGCTTATATAGTAAAGTAAAAATATTTTGGTTTTAACTTTTAAATAACATTTAAAACCTAACCAGCAAACAAATTTGAAATAATTTTATCTATTCTTTTAATAACAAGTTTTAGTCTAATTTTCCCACATAGTCTTGGAAATTAAATGTTAAACATTGAAACTATGTATTCACCAATACAAAGTAGTCACCAATCTCCATTTTCAAGCAGTAGCCAATCTACTTTGTCAGGAAAATACATAAATTAATTACTAAAGTACTTTTAGTATGTTTCAAAAAACACCTTAGTGAATCATGTAGAAAATGCCAATATCAACTTCAAACTATAAAAATAATTTTAACTTTAGGCCCACTTTTATTATTATTAGGTGAATTATTTTATTGTGACCATATTTAAAAGAGTAAACTGGCTTGTGTTTTCATTTTATGACCATTTCTCTCTCTTATGCTATAATTGCCAAAACCACTGATGTCAGGAACAACAGCTTAACTGTTCCCCAGCCTCCCTTTGGGACTTAGGATGCAGAAATAAATTACTAGTTGCTACCCAGTATGCAGAGTTGGAATCAGAAGTTACTTTATTCTGTCTTTAAGAAAGGCACCCCAGCACTAAGGTGACAGGAAGTGCTCCAAGTTAACCCTGGGTTCTGATTTAACCTCTAGCATAAATACACAGGTGTTGCTATTGTAAATAAACTCTTCTTAGAAAAGACATGAAAAAAATAGTTCTTTTAAATAATGTATTTGGGGTGAAAAGGTCAGGAGAAAGTAAAAAACACCATAAAACCTTATGTCATTGTGGCATTAAAAGGATAGAAAAGACCTACTTTAGGACTGACACTGTTTCGGCTCTAGCCCTATCTACTTGCTCACTGATTGTACACCATTGAAAAAATGAGGAGAGGAATCCTACTTTTAAAATAGTTTGAAGAAATGTCAACTCTATATGAAATCACATAAATAAAGGTAGTATAAAAACCAAATTACTAACATTAGAGATAAATCTATTATTTTATTTAACTATAGAGAAGAGAACTTAGCAGTTACATAAAGTGACAGGTGGAGGGATGGATAAATTATGCATCTAGGAAAATGTCTGTGACTCCTAGTTAAACTGAAGGAAGAATACTGTTGAGAAAAATGGATTTGGAGGTCTGGTTTTGGGCTGAGCTATGCTGACATAAGATCTTGGTAAACTTTGTCCTCTATCTTATTTCAAATAAAGTTCTTGGTTCAGATCATCAATGACATTAAGGTCACCTTATTAAAACAAAGAAGATTTAATGTTAGTTTTTGGTTTTTAACCTCTTTTTTCTGAATCTTCCTTTTTGATCTAATCTTAGAATTCTTTAGGATCTTTTTACTTTGTCACTCTGGAGAAGATGGATCTAGGTAAAAAATTATACTTTATTTGTAACTTATTTATATTTGGGTGTGGTATTCACTCTTTAAGAACATAAATAGAATAATAGATATTTTACATTTGTAAAGAAATTTCAAATTAACTTAGAAGTATTTTGAAGAAATGAAGTCCATTGAAATTAAGAAGTACTAATATGACGGACTTCAGAATAAACTTTATTTAATTTTATTTTAGGGTGACATATAGTTCTTCCATTCTAGAAGTCTCCCCTCCCTCTTCCTTAGGCAGGTCAGTACTTTCTCAGGGAGGTTGGAGCAAATTAATAGTGGATGAATTCAAATTTTTATTTTGATTTTTAAAAATATTTGAATAGCTCCTTAACACAGGGAGCACAAGTCTTTCTCTGGTTTTACCTCCACTTTCACATTGCAAGGTCCACTCCTTATATTTTAAAACAACTATTGATATTTTGAGGACACAATTTTTGTGTGTCCCAAAATTTTAATGTATATTTAATGATATATATTTTTAACATTATACTTGCCTTTTTCCCCCTTATCTCATACTTTCTAATGCACTTCTAGAATACTAGATTAGATATGTTTAATTATTAAGTTTAAGAAAATTATTTGTTGTCGGCATATTACTCCTTTATTAAAATGAGTTTTTACTTTACTATATAATGTAGATCACATGGTAAAGATGATACATGGAATATATAATGATAAAATACTTAGTTTAATTTTTAAAAATAAAAATTTAAAAAGAGCTTTATTTATTTTATAAAGCAATGAATGTTTTGTATAACAAGTGCTATGACTCTTGATGGCCACATAAATGCTACTATGAAACTCTATTGTAGTAACAGGCATCTCCTGGTACCTCAGGCCACGCCCCCTTTACCTACCAGTTTCAGTGATGCTGTGTTGTCTATTTGCATGCAGTTTTCCAAATTTCTACCACTAGTCAGTGTTATGGTGACTTTCTAATCTTTTCTCTCTCAAAACTTTTTTGAAAGCTCAGAAAGCTGCTTAGTCTGCGTGTAGACATAGCCAGGAAATGCTAGAAAGCTAGAGCCTCCGGGAAAACAACTCAACTAATGAGAGGCCAAAAAACAGGAAATAAAAGCCTATCCTTTCCATTCTTCAGAACAATTCTGAGATGTGTTCTATAAAGTTCCTCAAATGGTCAATAACAGTATTCATCCCATTTGCCAATAGTGGTAGCAAACTTAATAATTTACACATCTTTGGTTTTTCTTTCTTTGCAATCACTCTCTCTTACACCTTATTTCTGACTCTATATTATGCCATATTCCTTCTGCAGGTTCTAAGAAAGCCAAGTTAAGACAATTATATAGGTTTATACCATCCTATAATGTTTTTCCTAGAGAAATAGAACCACTGGTAACACTTCACTCAATAAGTGAAAGCTCATTATTATCAAAGCATTAATTCTTTTGTTCTTTTAATAGGTATCTATTGTGATGAATTCTGTCACTAGTCTAACTTCACAACGAAGGTTTTATCCCCATAAAGTTTTCTTCATGTCTAATAATGTCTTCAGAGTAGAAATCATGTCTCATTCATACCCATTAGCATAAGTCTTAATACATTATAACTGTTGATGGAATGTTTTATAAATTAGAGAATTAATAGGTTATGTTTTATTTTGTGTTTATAAAATTAGTCACTTGGTAGATAATGGTAGTATATAAAATTATATTTGGTAAAACTTACTTAAGGACAAACATTAATAATAATTATCTGTTCTCTGAAACATTGCACGTAATCTGACTTACATTTTTTCTGTAAAAAGTATTTGAAACAACTGGAGTTATTGCCAAATTAAGTACTTAAGCACATCTGAGTCCAAATACCGAAGTGAATTATATTCCCAGTAATCCATGTTCCACTATTATTAATACAAACTTCTTTCACTTTGGATTAACAAATGTACTTTAAAGTATTTTTCATAGGCAGGAACATTCCATGTTCTTATTAGGTGGTTTAAACCACCTCTACATTCATACAAAACAATAAAATTTTTACATAAAAATTCAATAAGTGCTGAAAAAGAAATGTGTAATACACTTCAAGGTATATATATATTTAGAATTTCACCAAAGTTAATAAATAATTAAACCAATCACTCATGGATAAAATGAGCATGCAATAGCATTTTTCTCAATAAAATAATATATAATAATCTAAACAGAATAGTTGTAAATGTTAAAAATATGTTTATTTCATGTATAATATGTAAAATTAGATTAGTTGGACTCTGAAAAAATATTATGCCACTTTTTTCATTTAGCAGAAGTGTTTTTAAATGCAAGAGATATTTCTGAACATTCTTTTAGGTTCAAAAGTAGACTTTGAATGAGATTAGATTTATAAGGTAAATTTATATAGATTACAAATATCTGCAAAAAATTACATATGCTCTATGCTACATAATATCAAGATATGAAATAATGAGGTTGCTTGTGAAAATATGAAACTTGCAGTCTCATTTAATTTCTATGGCCAAATGTATAACATATTACAAAACACATCATAAGTTGCTTAATAAATATTTGCTACTTTTATTATCTGTGATTCAAGAGTAGAATATCTTACATATTTATTCTTTCGCTGATTTCTAACAATTCTTCGGAACATTTTTAGTTATTAGTTTTACTTTTTTCTTAATAGATTTTAGAAAATATACTGCATCTTATAAATTTAATTTTATAAAAATATTTTCTTAGTTAAAAATTAATTTCTTTTTGTTAACATTCTAATATTGTATACATGAGTAGATGATGTAGGTCACTCAAGCTAAGCTGAACGTTTTGGTCTTAGCTTCTAGCAATCAAACTTCAGAGCCAATGCAGCTGTTCATTTTATCAGAGCTGCATTAAATTTCAGTTTATGTACTTAAGGTTGTTCCAAGGGTCACCTTCCAAGTTATTTTTTTTTTCATTCTATGATGAGATTGTCTCCTTCATATTAAATGCTATAACATACCTATTAAGCTCTACTAACATTTAATCATAAGTAGTTATACATTTATTGTAGATAAAAGTGACAATGGAGTAGTCAATATCTTTGGAAAATGCATCTGAGAACTTACAGAAAATGATAAAAGAATGATGGCCATATAGGCATAACAAACTGGAGAATATAATTTTTTAGAAAGGATTGTCAGTTCTTCATAGATGACTATTTTCTATAAACATAATCAAATAGGATAATAGGTGTAAGAAATATTTAATAAATGATCAATTAATTTACTAAGCTATTAGATAAATTTAAATTGAAACCACAATGAGATATCACCTTACATTTGTCAGGTGAAACTTTGCATGTCCATACTTCTATACCTTTGCCATTGTGACAACATGGATGGACCTCAAGGGTATTATGCTAAGTGAAATAAGTCAGACAGAGAAAGAGAAATGTCATATGATTTCACTTATATGTGGAATCTGAAAAAAAGTAAAATAAATAAATAAGCAAAACAAAATAGAAAGAGACCCATAGGTGTATACAATAAGCTGATGATTGTCAAAAGGAAGGGGGATGGAGAATGGAAAAAATAAGTTATTACATTATACCTCTTATATTTAATGCAAATAAGACTCAAAAGGTCTAAAATTCTATGTGAGAAAATTAACTATATATGAGTATAGAAATATAGTGTTCAAAAAAGAGCTTGAAAAATTTTTTTTGAAATTTGATGTATTTTTATGCACATTTTATCAGTCTTAAATTTGATGTATGAAGTAATCCATTATAAGAGCAACTATATAAAACATACACTTTATCATGCTTAATATACCTAATTCACTTTACAAACATCTACAATATCTTGAAACACAACATAAAAATTTATAAAGTTAAAAATTTCTTCTCTTTATGGATTTCATCACTGACAACTTTTTTTTTCTTATCACATTTTCTTGATCTGCACTAGTCTCAAAATTCTTAAAATTTGTGTGGGAAGCAAGCAGATGATATGTCTCATGATAAAAACATGCAATATTTTTTGCTATCATCTGTATTAAATTGGCACAGAACACCCTCAAAAAATTTAATTCTCATCTCATGACAAAATAAGTTACCTAGATCTTTGAATGATTTTTAGAATTATTATTGTTATTAGAAAATGTCTTCACATCCTTTGGGCTTCTTAAAAATCTCATCTAAACTCTCATGGGACAATAATACTGGTTAGATAAGTCAAGTTAGTCTTATTTTTTCTTTCTTCACCTTTTTTTTATTCTGACCTTCTAAAAATTCTCACAATCTAGCTTTATCTGAAAAAGTTATGAGCATCCTTCCTAGTCAAGAATGTCTTTTTTTTCCTTAACAATATAGCGATTTGCCCAAATCTTCTCTTTGGGTCATTTGGATTGTTCCTCTTGATTATTTTTCTTTATCCAATAGCTGAAGACTAATTTGCACATTCAATTAGTTCTTGCTTTCTGTTTCTTGGTTCAGATTCCTGTCTCTCACAGAAACATGCTGAGGATTTTTCTAATTAGTGCTTTCTGTATGTAAATTCTCTACATTCAATGCTATCTTTGTCACTGGGATAATCTTCTTAATACATAGAGGTATCTACAGAATTAAGTTATGCTTCCACAGCATAAAAGGTAATGTCTTTCACAATCTTACTTCACACCAGTGCTGAATCTTAATTTCTCATGACTCTACATTTGCTTTCTGCTCCCTACAATCACAAAACTACAGAGCCATGGGGTTATTAATAAGAATCCTGGGACTTGGCATGTCTATATCTCTATGCCTTTGCATATATTCTTTCCTGAGTCTAAATTGAATATTCTCTTTTAAACCTTCCACACATGGCCTACTCCTATATAACTCTTTAAAAACCCAATGCAAGGCTTCTTGTTTCATAAAGCCTCTTAATGCCTAAACATAATTGGCTTATTTCTCTCTATTTCAAAATTTTAAGTTCACCACTGTAAAGTGCTCAACATATTAGATTATAATCTTCTTCTTAAAAATTTACTTCTCTGATAAATTTCAAGTACCAATAGAACAGAGATCCTAATAGCTTCTCCTTATTTCCTCAATGCAAAGCAATTTGTACATTGATTGGATGCCTCTGACAAAAGTTAACAATTTAAGTTATGAGATTCTAGAGAAGAAACATTATAGTAGATATTTCTTTATACAAACTTCATTGGACACTTATAAATAATAAATATTTTACAACCATGAGGTATTCTAGGGATAAAAAATTAAAATAGCATTGTAATTGTCATAGAGCAGTTTATGGGATAACAGAGAAACTGCTAAATATACAGATAATGAGATGAAATAAAATATGACATGTGCTATACAGTATAAAGAGAATGTTATTATATATGTAATTTCAGTTTCTGTTAATATATAATATAGTTTAATGTGTAACTGAATATTGTATTTCATTTAAATCTGTGCTAGAAATCAATATACCCACTCACTTTTTTTTAATGTAAGAAAGAATAAGGAAAAATTAGAGAAAAGAAACTAAATTGCTGGTTAATTTAATAAATTTTTGGTTTCAATTTATTATGCTAAGAGAGTATTTTAGAAGTAAAATATTTATACTTGAGGAAAACCAGGCTCTTCTTACTATGTGTTATGCATATGTAAGACATATACTATGTTTTATGTTGATATTTCTTTATCATCACCATTATTAGAATTATTGACAATAATCTTTAAGTTTCTGCTATGAATAATTATACCAACCAGGTTGATTTGAGTCATGATGCAATAATAAATAACCTCAAATTCTGAAGTGGCTTAAAACATCAACAATCATTTTCTGTATAAGCTAATGTCTGCTGCGTGTTGCAAGAAGTGTGGTATTACTAATTTCAGTCTCTTTGTGTTTCAGATATTGCTCAGTGCCAGTTGCTGGTAGCCATGCCATAGTGAAACAGAGTTCTGAGTTTCCTATCAACCAAATAACATGCATCACTTGTGCTAAAAGTTTATTGGCAAGACCTAGTCACATGTCTTCACTCAGTCACAGCAAAACCATATAACAAGAAGGCAGGAAGGTAGATGTATTTGGGGGAAGATTTTAAATGACTAATAATGCTAAGGAAATGAAAGGTCTATAGGTAGAGTTAGAATGTCCCCATTGCTCTCAAGCTATTTATAACTTTATCTGTAATATAAGCATGAGAGGAATTGGCCAGAGTTTTTTAATTAAATAAAATGGTAAGATTTCCTATAATATATCTTCTTATTTCATCAGCAAACAAGGATAAGAGAAAATTTCATAAAACTTTGACTGTATATGGGAAATAATCAGTAAATTTTTTCTTTAAATACTTTAGGTTCAGTACTTTCCAGCACATATTATTTTCAGAAGCAACTCATGTCTTAATTGTTTCTATGCTTCAGATTTTTGAAGATGAACACTCAAAAGCAGTCTGCCCACACGATCAACTCAACACTACTGATCAGATTGATCTGACTTCTTTTATAAAAAAATTCAATGAGTCTCAGAGCCCAAGTCTTCTTAAGTCTTCTATAAGGCATGTATGCCATATAATTAGAGTTTCAGCTTTATACCCTAAAGTAATGTCTTTAATTCCTCAAAATAGAGGAATTATATAGCTTGGTCTATATTGTTTCTGTAGAAAACAATCCTGTATTGATTCACAAAGAGCAGTCTGTTTTTACTTTTTATTTTTGTAAATTTGCTGTATTTCATCTAACTTAGATGTCATCTATGTCATATTCATCTGACATAAAACTACTTCTGGTCATTTTCAGTCACTTAAAGCTTTGAGTCTGGTTAAGAATAAATGCCAGGACACAACTTATGTAGTATTAGAAGGTCTGCAGGGGTTTATATTAAACAGCCATAACTTTCACAGACTTATAAATCAATTGCAGTGACAACCAAAAGTATCAGATGGACTGGTTTGGGCTTCTTAAAGAGTGTGAGCAGAAGCAGAGTTAACGTCAAATATATTATCAAGTTTTAAATGTCAATGTTTTACCTGTGGAGGCACCTAACTCTTCTTCTTTGTTGTTCCTTTGGCTTAGTGTACTTGTGACTAACAGCCCTACTGTTTGAAAACATATCCACTTTCCAGAAGTCAAATGTTTTTCCTTACAGAATAAAAATTGAAGATCATATTAAATGATATCCACATGGATCAAAAAAATTTTTTTTAACTAGAAATAGTATTCTTTGGAGGTGTTAGCTTTTTTAATACAGTAAAAGGACAGGGCGGGGCCAGTTTTACTGCTGTCATCTGTTCAGTGCAAGCTGGAAGATGAAATAAAATGATCCCACATCATGTTTAGAACAGAGCATTTCTTAAGCATTAGATTTTCTTTAAAATCTTTTCCGTTGTGTTATAACTTTCCATTATTTAAAAAAATAGTACTTGAGTGATAGAATCCTTCTAAACTCACAGATAATTATTTACTTAAATTTTTTCAAATATATTCAATTAAAGCTATTATTGTCCCATATAAAATGTCTTAACTTATTACAAAGGAGAAATGTCATTGTAAAAGTCACTTTGTAAATGTCACAATTATTATCCAATAATTCAAAACCATTTATTAGCCTAGAATCAGGATAAGTAGGCATTTGTGGTACATATAATCCTAATACGACCCTTAATGACCCACACATTTGTTTAATTCCCTCTTGATGAATGTAGATAAGACCTTTAATAACAATTAAAACATGACAAAGTACAAGATATAATTCTTGTTATTATGTTACATTATATGGCAAAGGTGAAGAGATTTAGCACATGCAATTAAAGTCCCTAATCAGTTGACTGTATGTTTATCAAAAGAATAATTGTTAAGACTGTGCCAGAAATAATCAGTGGAGTCTGTTACAAGAGGGCACAGCTATTAGAAACAAAAGAAGTCAGAGGAGCAGTCACTGAAGTTAGGGACACATAATAGAGAATAACAGAAGACCTCTAGGAGCTTAGGGCTTTCAGTCCTTTAATCACAAGAAAGAAATTTTGCCAATGACCAAATAGGTTCTAAAGAGTACACAGAGCCTCAACTAAGACTCCCAACACTGGCTGACACCTTGACTGCAGCTCGTGAGACCCTGAGCAGAGAACTCCAGTAGCCATGCTTGGATTCCTGACCCATGGAAAGTGAGAGATAGTAAATGGGAATTGTTTTAAGTTGCTAAGTTTGTGGCCACTTGGCATGCAGCATAGAAAACTAGTAAGTACAGGCTACATAAAAGTCTACTCTAAGGACCCACAACTTTGACAGTGAGGTATATACAAAAATTACAATACAAAGTCAAACTGTGTAAGGCATTAAGGGAGACATTAAAATAGATGGAATGAAAGTTTTTTTTTTCTGAAAAGATCAGGGACACTTCATAAAGAAGGCAGTTCTGTGTTCATTTAAAAGTAAAGAAGTTCTAGATGAATGTAGACTGGGTGTCAGAGCTAATGACTTGTACGAATAAAGGCATGTTTAGAGCTGTGTGCAGACTATGAGGTGTTTACATGGGTTAAATTTAGAGTATGCTAAGTGGAATAGTGATGATCCAGGTTGAAAGGTAGTTTAGATATCTTTAGATACAGTATACGGTGTGAAGGTGTTTGTGAAGGGGAGGTGATCAAGATAGTTTTCTACTTACTACTTTTGTGACCTTGCATACATTACTTCCTCAAGTTTCACTATTCTCTTTTATGAAATAAGTAAAAAAAAAGAAAGAAAAAAAGAAAGAAAGAAAGAGAGAAAAAGAGAAAGAAAGAAAGAAAGAAAGAGAGAGAGAAAAAGAGAAAGAAAGAAAGAAAGAAAGAAAGAAAGAAAGAAAGAAAGAAAGAAAGAAA